>DWQX01000916.1:0-33836 GCA_018245475.1 Pharmacophagus antenor
AAAAATAATTATAAAATATAATATATATTCTGTTCATAGTTAGTGTACAAATAAATGTTTTCACTTTCTCTTCTTCTATTAGTCCTATCATTTACGATATTTATGCATAGCTTACTCACAATCAATTGATAACCAGGATAATTTGTGTACTTTTCTAGTTCCGCCAATGCTATGGATACCGCATCAGCTCGTTGGTGCACCTCTTTATTACAATGTAACATTGGAATGTTTCACCGAAGCTCATCCCACGTCATTAAACTATTGGACTAGAGACGACGGTCACATGATTCACGAAAGTCCAAAATACCACATGGAGAATATAATTGGAATACCAGCGTATAAAACACATATGAAATTACTCATAAGACACATTGTAACTGAAGACTACGGTACTTATAAATGTGTTGCTAAGAATCCGAGAGGAGAATCTGATGGAACTATTCGCTTATATAGTAAGTCGTTCAATATATTGATGTATTACTTTTCTATCGGGTATGCCCTAAGAATTGACTTCGAATTACCTGATAAGAACTGACAATAACGCCGTAAATGGTAAAGCGTGTTCACCTATAATACTTCTGGCCCCTATATCTATTACTGCTGGAACACAGCAATACTGGTATGGCCTCAGAATGACTTTGCGGGTGGTAGCCAGGCGGGTTCATAAAATCTTCCTCCACCTAGATCTTCTGTGGCTTAGAAATTATACAACGGACCTCCGCAAGCAAGCGGTAAACATCTGGTTCATGTAAGCAGTCAATACTAATATATAATATCGATGATTTAATGAATTATTACTTGTTTAGCATCTTCGCCACCAACAACCACACCTGATCCTCGAGCGATGACAATTCCACCACCATCCCGTCCGCCGCGCCGCGACACTCCACTGACGGACAAAGGTGGTTAATTCTCGACTATTTGACGTTATTTCGATACTTTCAGTAATATTGTTTTAATTTTAATCCTTCAATAATTTCATCTATTTTGCAAATTATCACTTTATACGAAATATAATGTTCTTATTTAATTTTTATAAGATCATCTTATTAAATAATTTATTATAAATAATCAGAAGTAAATAATAAATTATTTAATAATTACCAAATTACATTGACCTAACACTTTGCATTTAGGCCCACCTTTTAAGTGGTAAAAGTGTGTCAGGCAAGAGCCCCCTTCGTAGCCGACGTGGAGTTGCGGGGGGCGACAAGTGTCGGTATTGCGATTTGCGGTGCTCCCTATCGTCCGCGACTAAGCGGTGTCGCACCGCAGATGCGGCGGTGGTGAGGCTGCGGCGGAAAGGGGGTAACCCTATCTTCCGCGGCCGAATTTCGGTTGACGGTGGAGCCTAAGACCAGATCCGCCGCAGGGAGTTTGGAGGACTTGTGCTTTCGGGTGCTCGTCCTCTCGGCTCCCATGGCTTCTGGGTGACGGACTCGGGGGGGTTCGTTGCCCATTTGACAGTAAGAGGCCAGAGAGGAAGGCGCGTTGTATGTTTAAGCGCGTCTTACCAGGAGGGGATAGGTAAGGTCTACCTCCCCTGAGAGGGCTGGCACTGGTGGGGTCGCGGAGGTGTGCGCAAGCGTTTCCGTGACCCTACTGTAAAGCGGCAAGGATGAAACATCTTGTGGGTTTTAGTCGGTGTAAGTTCGACATAACCTGTCCTTGCCCCCGCGAAGACAGGTATGCGAAGGCATTTCCCCCACGTAAAAAAAAGGGCTTACCTTTTCATAACATTGTAAGGTTTTAGCTAATAAGTAATTAATGACTAATAAATAATTAATAATATTAAAACAAAATAAGTGTAACTAACATCTTCACTTTTGTTTTAGTGACTGTGGTGTAACTATGCGTGTGCATGTGTGTGTGTACGTGTATGTATAACAAGTGTATCGTGTGTGTATACATGCATGAATATGTTTGCAAAATCGAAATGTATATCTTAATAATAGTAATCAATATTATGTAAAAATTTTGCATGTTTGCTTAAAATGATGAGAAATATACAAAATTTTAATTTATTTTTACTTAGATTAATATAAAAACCGAAAAACTAGTAGGCACAAATGTAATTCTAATTGAACGACGTTGTTATTTCTATTCTTATCATCGTCAAGAATCTTCTTGTTTTTGTATCTTACTACATTTTGCTTAAATATTCAGAATTATAGGAATGAAAATGACTTGTACGTTAATATCATATATCGGTACCGATAAAATGTATTTCTAACTTACTTTTATCGGCGATTTCGTTTAGTAAGAGATAATATTACCTTTACGAGTTCAATCCTATGAGATTGTTCAGTTTATTTTCATTGTTTGTTGCTGTTTCAGTTATTATTAGTGGTCGTTACATTTGTTTATAGATCGTAAACTATTACGGCTGCCTGCTTGTCGCCGGTAGGTTGTTAACTGGCTACAAAAGTTATGCTGATCGTAAAATGCAAACAAATCGTTTATAAACGGTCAATGGAGTGGTTTAAGCTGTTCGCTTATTAGATATAAACATTGTGAATTGTAAATATAAACGTTCTATATTTTTTTAATGGCCCCAGTAAAATTATTTCAAATGTATGATAGTTTAGACGGGAACATCGACTGAAAATATATTTATTATAATTGGTACAGTTTACGTTAAATATATATTATGAATTTACAATTTTTATTTGTAACAATAAAAATATTTCCTTAATTTATAACAAATGGTTTAATCTTTCTATATCCGAAAGCTGTAGGCGGTAAAAAAAGCAATGAAGGTTAATTTTTTTTAAGTAGAAAAATTCTAGGATATTTTAATATAATGGCTTATGAGTTGTTTGTGTGCCTCATTAGGCCGGTCTTCTGGTGAAGTTGGACGTTCGAGTTGACACGTCGGCGGACAGCGACATCTTGCGACAAGCTATTACAACAAAGCCTCAACTTCTGGTTACCCGTCGCCGAACTTGTCAGATTTTCTTTACAACTTTCCATTGTTCTGCTGATAATCCCGCAAAAGTTTGGTAACCTGGCATAGTGTCTGAAGTGTAATTAAAAATTTATTTTTGTTTCGTTTATTTTTTTCCTTTTTTTGAAAGACAATTAACGTAATAAGACATTTAATATCTAAAGGGAATCTACTTACTTAAAATTCATAAATACTACAAAACACACACCCATATTTTGAGTACTTAGTAAAAAAAATATTCGTGTAAATGAAGAAATAACCTACACCGTAATAAATGTATAAAAATTAGATGTTTTAAAGAATTTCCTCAGTAGTCTAATGGAGAGAAGTAAAGGATATATGTGGTAACGAGCGGATACCTAAATTTCACGGCAGTTTTTGCGCAACGCGGCGAAAGCTCGTTCAGGACATCGACCGTCCCCGCTGTTTTACTTTTTGCGTCCATTATGAATTTACGGCCAGCCAGGCCACTCGACAATATTGCATGACTTTTCAATAACTGCGGGCCGCACGGCTCGTCCCTTGCCATATTGAATCTTTAACCTAATGAGTTGTACCATTTTGTCAAAGGACATTCGACAAGCATTTCATTATTACACCTTTGTGTAATGTAATAGTGTTGTAAAAATTTGTTTCTGAAAAATAGTTAACAATTTTTTATGTAACATGTTTTCAATTTAAATTTAAAAAATTTTATTACATCATTCATAACATGATTCTACTTTATTACATATAAATATAAAAATAATATCACTGATAAATTTCTAGAATTATCTAAGGTTATAATTAAAAAGTGACCTTATTTATTTTCTATGTTAAATTTTCAGGCAATAAGTATCAATCTAACATAAACGAGATCGATAGACGCGAATCGGGAAAGCAGAAAACCGATGAGGGTGGTGGGAAGACACATCTTAATTGGGTGGGGGGTGCATCTCAAGTGACAGGTACCACAGCAAATAACACAACATTTTTGTAATTTGTTTAAGTCGTTTCTATATATTAACTTCAATATTTTTCTCATAATAATAATATACACGTCAAAAAAGTCTAAGCAAGACATACTATTTCAAATTATTAATCAATTATTATAGTATTTCTTGCCAAGTATGTAATACCTATGTAAACTTTTTTGATCTAGAGGACATACTGGCTAGTTGTAAAAAAACTCGAGTATCATTTGCTTTTTTTTTACAAATTCAAAAGCGAAAGCATTTTTTCGAATTTTATAGCGATATCCTTGATTATTAAAATTTAGTATTCTGTATCAATTTTATGATTTAAACAATAATTTGAAAAAAGCTTTCAACAAATTTGGATTTTGAGACATTTTTTACGTCATTTGAACGCAGATGAAATGCAAAGAGCTGTAGGGATGTAACAAGCGGGAAGTAGTCAATCGCAGGTATCTCGGTATTTTGGTGTCAACAGAAGCGTTATTTGCCGTCTTCAACAGCGTTACACTAACACGGGAGATCCTGCTGAGCAGCACCCAGGTCGAGGAAAGTGTACAACCACACGGCAAGATCGATACATACAACTGACTACAAGACGCTAGCCGATGTTAACCGCCCGAGAGATAGAGATAGGTTTAAGGCTACAAAATTCAAGTGGTATTGTTGTTAGCTGCCAAACTGTGCGAAATCTACAGCACGAGTATAGCCTACGAGCACGACGGCCAATTAGGTGCCCACCGATACGTCATGGAAATCGCGCTCGTCGAAATGAATGGTGTAGGGAACACGTTATATAGACCCGGGAACAATGTGATAAAATTTTATTTTGCGATGAGTCTCAATTTTATTATTAGAAAATACTAAGTATTTAATGCGAAAACACATTGTAAAATTGAAATTTGTGAGTGTTGCTTAGACTTTTTTGATGTGTGTATAATAAATATAGGGCGAAATAATCACATATACAATAAAGGCTAACCGTTCAATCTTAGTGGCGGCGAATTGGTTTACTTGACTCCCTGCAGTAAAAAACACCTAAAAAAAGTTAAATCGTCATGTTAATATACTGCATACGGCGCTCTAGGGCTATTCAACACTCGTTCATAGCCGACACATTTACTGAGGCTTTAAAAGCATGCTTGGCAATCAGTAGAAAACGGATATGTACATTTTTACTTTGTGTTTGGTCTTATATTTACGTGGGACACTCGTAAATAGATTTTTATTACATCTTTTTAAAGTATTCTCCACCAGCTTCTATACAAAGTTTTATGCATCGGAATCAGTTTTCAAAAGACATTTTCCAGTCCGCCGCAGACATCTCGTTTACAGCCTGCTCGAACGTTGAGAGCGCATCATCCGGCGAAGAAAATTGTATTCCTTTGGGGTGATTATTTTTGGGAATAAAAAGAAATCACACAGTGCTAGGTCAGGGCTGTAAGGAGGATGACCCAGGAGTTTGACCGGTGAGCTCTCTAGGAACTCCCTCGTTTTGATTGCAGTGTGGGCGGGCGCTTTGTCATAGTAAAGCAGTAGCTCGCAGAGCCCTGTGTTTGGTCACTTGTTGCTCACAACAGAGAAAACTTCTGCCCAGCATTTGGTAGTAAAATCTTCGGCGGTAATGATTCTTTCGCTTCGTGAAGGGATTGACCCCAAGTAGCCAGTCAAATTGTAAAAGCTCATAATCAACATCTTCCCCTAGTCTCTGGGTCGCTTTACTTTGGTAGGCAATAATTTGTTTTGAAACACCCAAACCGTCGAAAGGCACTTCGTTTGTGGATCGTATCGATAAAACCAGGATTCATCACCTATAATGATGTCATAAACACGCCGAGACGAGCCTGCTTCAAATTTGTCTACCATATCATGGCACCATTCCACCTTTGCCTGCTTCTAAACATCGGTGAGCTTGTGCCCAGCGTGAAACTATCCTCCGCATCCGAAGATGTACGTGTAAAATCTCGCAAAGGTTTTCTGATCCATTCTACAGTATATGCTGAATATTTTGGTATGTAACGTCCATTGTCTTGGATCATATTTTTCACTACTAGCACCTTTTCTGCCGTAACAGTCGTCAAAGGGCGACCACGTCTTTCTTCGTTCCCCAAAGTTAGTCGTCCGCGCTTAAATTCATTATACTACCGATACACGGTGGCCTTAGAAGGGTCTTCATCCATGAATACCATTTTAAGTCTATCGTACGATTCGTCCGATTTCATTTATCGTCTACCCTATGCAATATAGTAATCACAAATAGTTAAAGACAAAATAAAAACATCTTAAAACATATGTTTCTCTGTTTACAGGCGACGCGGACTGGAGAAGAAACCATCCATGGATTTCCCTTACACTATTTTTTATCCATTTTATTTAAAACTTTTGCCACTGCTTTTATGTCTTATATGTGCCATAAAATTTAAACAATAAGTACCTCACATATTTGAAACAATCACCATATACTAGAATTTTTTTAATGTAAAATTCAGTAAAATCCCTTATAACATTTTTCTGACTGTTATTACTAACTGTGGAACATTCTGTTCTAATATTAAACACAATGGAATACATACAATTTTAATTTTTTTTTATCTAATTTCAATATTCAATGTCTATGAAAACAGGTATATAGATTATACGTATTTTATTAATAATATAACACTTAGCGTACTGTCAAGAATCTAAAAATTAATTAACAAAAATTATGGGTTTTCACATTAACACCTATGAAATATAAATTATAAGGAAATATGTATAAATACTGTTATCGACTATATTTACTGTAATATATGTAATGGTTCCTTGGTATCACCATGGTAGAGCAGATTATAGAAATTATGTATGATTATTATCAAAAATGTTTATCATATTGAGCGCTTTATTTCACTTAATTTATTAAATCTGCTATGCCATGAAATACAATTTAAAGCATTTCACACTTTAATATATAAACATTAAGTGCACATAAATAGTAATGATTAGTTAAAAATTTAGTGTAAGACTGAAAAAAGTGTATAATTTACTTACTTTATGAGCTTCTCTAAGCATTATGATTGCTGTGATAAACATTTTGATTTATTTAACGGCGGTTGAAAATTACCCTATTTAATTAAATGTTATATTTTTTTCAATAAAAATTCTAATGTGACATTTCCAAACCTATTATCACAATTTCAATATGACAAAATGGAGCGAAATTAGTTTTAATAAAGTATATGTAAACAATGTTATGTAGTAGTTAGAAGCAAGCTAAGTAACCAGCACTGTTGACTTAACCGCTAATACCAAAGCATATGCTATGTCAGGCTTAGATTATTTTAGATTTTTTTTACTGCAGGGAACTACAAAAAGTGTCAGATACTCTGGTGTACTCATTGATATACAGATTGGAGTCCGCATCATTTAATTGATTTTTTTTAATTAGTTACAATTTTTAATTTGATATGTAATACTCAGTATTAGAGTTATTATGTGTTATACGCAGGTTAGGAAAATTTAAATAATTATTTATGCTACACAGACTAGTTTTAATATCATGCGAAATTATTTGCTATCAGTTACTACATAAACTCAACGTCTTTTCCGTCAATTAAATGTCTTTTAAATTAATGATATACAAAATCTAACATAAACTCTTAACATGTTGCCAAATTGCTACATATAAGACGATAGCTCTAAAGCTAAAAAGTTAAATTTGATGTAAATATATCTATTAAGCCAAACTAACGAAGTGTTTTAATTACAAAGTGTATTCACTGATTAAGAAGTGCATTGTACGAGACATATTTGAAAGCCTTCTTATGATACTATACATACGTAATGATATTGTGAATTAATAGGTTATAAACAAAATAAAGCTTGTTTTAAACATTTTTGTTTTAATGAGGATTACCACAAAAATTAAAACAATATATCTATAGAATTAAATAAATGTTCTGAATTTGATTCATACAATCATGACGATAATAATCAAACAATTTATACTTATAACCCCTATCTGGCTATACGTGTTGTTGTTGATAGCGGTAGGGTTTTCTCGAAACCGCGAAGATATCTATCATCTTCAATATCAATATTCGGCCATAACAGCATTGCTATGTTCCAATAGTCATACACGTGATAGTCAGAAGTATTATGGGTAAGCACGCTTCATTATCAACTGCCACATTGTCACTTAACATCAAATAAAACTATGGTCAAACGTAAGCTTAATTTCGGTAAAGAGCTAATTAATGAATATATGTAATAAAACATCCATCAACAAAAGGCCACAAATACCTATGGCATTGGATTTTCTTGTTTGCTTTACATTATCCTCACTAAAAATACAGACAACAGCATTAGGATTAAATTCTCGTGCTAGCCTATCCTTTTAATATAATTTATGCAGAGAAAGTTTTCATCCATCATATTTTGATGGACCGAAATGGTTGCAAACAATATGCGAGGGGCCTTTAAAGATTAGGCCTGGCTTTTCGGGCGCCGAAGAGGCTCCAACTGTGTGTGGCCGCTCGCCAACTCCCGTAAGCCAATCTAACTTCTTTTAAATGTGTTTTTGATGTAAAGAACACATTACGGTACGCATCGCTAGCCGCAAATCTCGAACCAAATTAGCTTTTGATTTATTGAGCTTTAAGTTTATAACTGCCTAACGAGGACGAAGAGTTTTACCATCCGATCTTCATAATAAATACGCTTTTTCAAAATACATTACAACTTTATAACTTTTATTTAGCAATTTAATCTAAAATGGTTTCAAAAGGCAAGCTACCGAATGGTTTTATACATAAGTTTGTGACTAATGTTTATTAAAAAGGCAATAACAAATTGAACTTAGCGAAGTTTGTCGCACTATATTTGAAAAGACCATTACTGCAATTAGCTACCTATGCATTAAAGAACATAAAACCTTTACGAAAAAAAGCATAAAGTTTAAACTACGCTGAACACAGGTCGGTATCATGTAACCTTTTATCGTAATTGTCACGTTCGTAACAGCAGCTTCATTACTTAGCCGCAACGCGGTAGGCGTGGAGTTACTTCCGTCGCAACCGGACACCATGGGGAGACCAAATGAAATTAACACTTATTACCTTCTGCTCAAATCACCCTCGAATTACAACTTTGGAGTTTCTTTTATATTGATATTTTTAATATTTACTTAAATTTGTTTTATTTGATTAAAAATATTTGGTCTTTACAAAAACTAATATAACATATAATATAAAACAACCATCTTGAATATCATAAGTGGATTTAAAAGAAAGTAAATTTTAGTTACTTTATCTTGTCATCGGTCAAATTCCTGGTGAAACAATAAACAAAATTAAAAGTCGATCAGTCTTACGAAAACCTTGTTTTGTTTATATTTTGTGTAGTAGACGTTTTTACAAATTTATAGAAATATTTGGATTTTATTGTTTTAGTAATTTGAAGATATTTTTTTTTTTCGGATATAAGCTAGCATCCAACCTCGACTTCATCTGATGTTAAGTGACAATAAGACCCTGCATGGTAAAGCATGTTCGCTTATAATACTTCTGGCTCTCACGTGTATTACTGCAGGACACAACATTGCTGTTTTCGCGTTAGATTGACATTGAGGGTGGTAGCTAACCAGACGGGTTCGAATAACCCTTACACCATCCAGACTCTACTACTTTTGCTATTCGATTTTCGGACCCGAGACCTTCCCATTACGAGGCAACCGTTAAACCACTGCGCTAAGTCCGTCAAAAGATTTCACTTCTAACATAGTACATTCCCTAGCAATGAATTAAGTAAAAAAATTTCAATAATACCTGCGCCTTGCACATGGGTTTTGTCACTTAAATATAAAAAATACAACTGAAAAATATTTTCTATTTTAATATCTGTTAATAATTCTATTGAATAATTATATTTTTAAAAGTTCTAATTTAGAAAGCAGTACACCTATTTACAACTGAAATCAATTTATCTAATACAAAACTACTGAAACACAAACCTTGCAGGTGCAATATACACTGAGCCCTTTGAAATATGGATAACCCACCTTTACGTATCGGGCTAAGATAAATTGACTGTGGAGGTACCGATGAAAACAAAGCAATATTATCCGGACTAGTGAATGCGATCGTTTCGTTGTGGCCCGCACTGAGGCCGCCATAATTTCCAGGAGGCAAATTAATCCGGGCACGGGCGGGCCGATCGGCGCCGGCCCACGCGTCCCCGCATACTAATGCTATTGTTTATCGAAGAGGCTAATCTGTGCGTACCAGCCGTTACTGTCCACTCTAGAAATTATAACGGATCACTTTCGGCCTCGCCTAATCCTCCGCCAGCGAGTCAAACGTGCCGTTCCTCTTACTCTGCCGTTCATTATTCATTTGCTTAAAATATGATCGCCTACTATTTATTTACCCCCATGACAATATAAACAATGCAGGCGCAATAGAGAAACACATATTGAGCATTTATTATGAATAATTTCATTTTTATAATGTAATTTTTGATACATAACAAAAACGTTTACTTTTTATTGTACTAAAAAAATCGAATTTAAATTTGAGATTTATCCTTTAATTTAAAGTGGGATTACTTTTAGATAGGAAATACATATAAATAATGGCAAATGGTCTAAAAATCGATCAGCTAGTTTCGTAAAAAAATATTGGTATGAAGCTTAAAATTGTATAGGACAGTATAAAGTATCTTTTATCAATAATCATAAGTCTTAAATGTACTGAAAATATAGCGAAAGAAGTCAAAAAACAAACATATGCAAGAGAAAACATTGAATAAACAATGTAATTAAAAATATGTAATAATTATGTTCGACTTCGCTTACGCTTTAAATCTGTAATAAGAATTATATGACATTGTGACATATTTTGTCAAAAAAAAATACTTCTAAAAATCACCAATAGGGTCAGAAAAAGGTTTTTCAAATAAATCTGACCGTTCAAAGTGTACTAAAGTATAAGGTTCAAATCATCTACAATAAGCGAAAGGAAAATCAAAAACTCCCATTTTCAACCTATCAAATTATAGAAGCATGTGTAAAGCTGTAAAAGTGCCGTTCTTCACAGAGTGATAATAAAGGTAACCCTCTGCCTCTCGTCTGCGGCGCCTTTATTGTTATCGAATAAAAATAATCCCTGGATTTTTCGGGATGATCGTAAATTATGGCGGAGACCGCAGGGGTGCGAGAATCGCGCGCACTCCTCTATAGCTACGGATAACGGTCTTTGCATCTTAAGTACTAACTCTTACGCGTTCTCGTAAAATTAATCTTTATGTTAAAAATTGCTAAACATTAAACGGCTTACTTTTTAATGTCTTAAAGGTATTAGACTATGTTCTTTGATGTAAATATATTGAAAAGGGAACTAAAAATATGAATTATATATAAAAATTTACATACGTATCTAAGCCGAAGACTGTACATTAATTTCTAATGAAATATGTTGTGGATATACCAAAAGTATCTTTAAAAAAAACAACAAAAAGATATTTATGCAGTTATGTCGATGTTGGCAGTCTTATCCTAAGACTAAAACTTAAAAAAAAGGACTACCAAAAAAATGTAAAAGTTATATTAGTGATGAGTAACTACTTTCCCTTTAACGAGCAACGGCGACTGAAAAAAAATTTTTAACTGTATATAATACCACAAATAGATATTAAAATACAAAATATAATTAGTTAAATACTTACAAATACAGATTTATTTTATAAAACTAGAATAATCATTTAGATAATGTTCTGTTTAACTAGATAAAATTTATAACAGAAGACGGAAATTTCCAATTAAGCAGGCAGTAGCGAGAGTGCGATTTGAAAATAACGAGACACAGTACGCACATTTTTGACGGTGTGAACTGCTGAAAAGCCGCAGATATCAACAAAAGTGGCAACCGAAACTTATGAATTATTCATAGAAGCGGTGCTGTGCATGTTCTATCACTGTTTTATCTATTGCGGGCCCACCGCGGCCGCGTCCCGTTCCTCCCTCACTACATACCCCGCAAGGGTTAACTACCTTCCGACCAACAATTTTAGTGCCGTTTGAGAAGACTAGATAAGCTTTGTACAAATAAACATTACCTTAATGCGATCGCTAACAATTACCGCTTAAAGGATGTTCATTTATTCATTTTAGATTGTTTCGGCAACGCTCGCGGCTAATTATATTTGTTTTTAATAAGGCTCCTCTTGTATCTTAGATGTACTTTTACGCTCTGTAATATTATAAACACAAGTGGAAATGTAGGTTAATATTTTTTATTTTAAGGAAATGTACACATACCATAGAACTATTTTATATTATTCATAATTTTTCGTTGTATAAATTATACTTTTGTGTTTTGCTTTAATTATAAAAAAAAAACGTATAATGAGTAATAAATTACAATTCTATTACAATAAACTTTGTTAAAAATAATTGGTGATTAATATTTTTTATTATAAAGATAATAAATGAAATCTAAATGTTCCACTATTGTACAGATTATTGTCCAATCGTTCTATAAATAGTTAATACTGCCTGTTAATTTCTTTATCCAATTAATAAAAAAAAACATCCAAAGAAAGTCTGAGCGTGCGGCACATGAGCTAGAAAGAGAAGTAGTATGTACGGTAGACACAGTGCCGCCGCTATGCGGACGCGTAACCGTAAACAAGATAAAGCTGCCCGCCTGCCGCCGGCAACACACGACACATTAATCTGTGCAGATCTCATTGCCCACGCTCACTTGATCCACAATCTTACAGGTAATCTTCGCCCATGTTAGTACCAATTCCTACTTTATGCGAATCAATTTTCTTCGATATTATTAGTGATACTTTACATAGAATATCTTTAATAGGCAACAACAGATCATTCACAATAAATTCCAATATTTTAAAGATTTACTATATCGGAATACTAGATTAAGGTTATCGAGTCTGTAACGTGTCCGTAAAAATACAGGAACTATGCAGAAAACTTCTATTTTTTTTCTATGCATACGACTTTCATGTACTTAACAATTGATAGTTATTCTATAACAAACCCATATTTCTTATTACATATTCTTTCAGTTATACTTAGCCAACAAAATTCCATATTTTTCTGCAATGCTTCATATAAGAATACTTAGAACAAAATTTATTAAACTTAATTTTACATATTCAGTAAAACCTTTTATTACAGTATCCTTCGATCATAGTACACACCTGTTTCAATATAAATACATGTAGAAGCGGCGTAAGTTTGGCAAAATCATGTTACGCATATCTACCAGTTATATAAAAAAAATAATCAACACTAAATGAAAGTTTTAGTGAGGTATAATAAGATAATACTATGTAAATAAAATAATACTTACATAAAATCTGTGAGAATGCAACAGACCTAGCATATCCTATTTCAATTTGCATTCGAATTTATGTTAAAAATCTGTTTCAAACTGGAGATGTCAGTCGCCGTCGTTCAGAGTTAGTAAGAGGCCAATACGAGTCGCCGCGCCGTCTGCGCACTATAAACAACTTTTGCAATTAAACTTTTATTCGATAGATCGATATTGCTCTGCGCACGTCTATATTTTGCTTATCGACTAGTTAAAGTTATAGCTTCTTTATGCCTACAGCCAGTATAAGCCAATTTTTCGCTCTTGTCAATATTTTCTTAGTTAACGTCATTAATCACAGATTAGTTAACTATTTCCTGAACAATTCTTAAATATTTACTAAACTGAAAATCCTTAAAAATTACTCCCTAAATATTAAGAAACTGCTATATAATTTAAGTATTATTTCTTAAAGCAGAGAATTTCATTTTCCTAAATAAAATCGATAAATTTATACTTTAGAAAAATAAATGCAGATAATCATAAGTATTTTTAAGATTTATTTAAAATCATTATTCTAAAATTCAACAAAATAAGGAGTGTGTGTGGTCTTAATTGCAAGTCAACGTTAAAAGAAAATTTAAAAATCTGTTTCTTACATTAAAAGCCAAAAATATAATGGGAATATCGGTAAATAATAAAACTTTTAATTAATTCCCGTTTTATACAGCAGTGTATTTTAAGTCCATAGTTTCAAGTGTTATCGATAAAGTTTCCACATTAAGTTTTTACGTTCATGAGAATATGCTTAGCAAACAGTAGAATTGTTTACATAGAATCCAGATCGTGCTTTACTTTAAATTATGCAGTCGTGAATTCTGCCAACTGAATTCTGTATACCACTGTTTTCGTAATGTACCTAATATTTTAAAATTTTTACTAGTAATTTTTGCTTTTGCTCGGATACATAAACATTAAATTCAACAGAATTAAACGATAATATCATCTGTCTGAATATCTTTTGCAAGATTATTCTAAATGTTTTAACTATTATTTTTACGGAATTTCGCAATAATAAAATTTGATTTTGAGCTTAAAAACAATAAGCACATGTCAGGTATATTAATATTAATTCTATTACTACAACTATGGATATTAATTCAACCTTTCACTTTATTTTGAGCTTTAGGAAGGTAGAGTATATTCATTGTCCTTATATTATTACGTTGAACTTACTTTTTTTTATTAATAGAATTTGGTTTCAAAAAGCAATTTTACTGAAAATTTTAAATAAATTTATATGCCATAATTCCAGGATACGAAGGCCGACCATACTTTAGCGAAATAGATTGCGACATGGAGCTTTACAAACGGTACGAAGTGTAGTCCGCTACGGCTGTCCTCCAATAAATCTCGACGGCAATATGAGACGTCTCAATATCACAATAACCCGTCTCCGCAACCATGACATTGCTTCATTCCTGTTATAAGTTCCTCTCCGATTGAAATTCTAATATTTCGAGGTACATTATTTGGATCGTTTTAATACCCAGGCTAAATGTATAGAAAACAATTCGCTTATGGTACGATACACACCAGAATTGGTGATACTATTACATAAATACTAACTAGTAACAGGAAATGAAAAATGTATAAAGTAAAAGATTAAAAAACCATTTTAACAACTAACGGTACAATACCAAAGCAATCTATGAAACTAGAAAGTCATCGCGTTTGGATTCAAGGGATCGTCCTTTATCCATTAAATCCATTGATAACACATTTCACAATTGATTAAATTTCACAAATTTGTATATATATACCTAAATGCCGAACAGAGAAACGAAGCGAAACACGATCTCATTATTCAAATGCATTGAAGCAAATTATGGTAATCTGGGAAACCTGTTTTGTTTCGGCAATATTAATACACAACCGTTGGCAACCCGGTTCGTCATTGCTATAGCTTTGCACATCCACTGCACATACATGCCTATACCCTATATTAATCTTTACTATAGATATGAATTTATCCTGGACATTACGTATGGATGTAGATGTTAATTATTAACAAAATATAAAAATAAATTCAACACAAATTGGGCAATGGTAGTAATACTTTTATATACTCAATTAATTAAAGATAAATGCAAGAAAGGACATTATTATTGCAATTTAAACCTTCTGCACGAACAACTATATATAAAATATGTGCTGTAAACAACATCACATACATAAAAATGTTACATAATGTTGGTACTATGATTCAATACAAAATTTTGTACAGACAGTGTGTTTGACGTTTGAAATTATTGAAAATAGATCGTTTTAAAAGAACAATGTTATTCAATTAAAAAGGTTTGGTATAAATGAAATCATCGGAAAATTGTTTGGTACAGCAACCAGAATTTAATAAAGCAAGTCTATTTCCACATCGCTGTACACTGTGACATGTTCGGAGACATGAAGCGCGGAAAACGCGCCATTATATGTAGCAACCAACGTCGAGTCGCGTTCTACTTTAGATATGTCGACGGCTAATGAATAAACAAACATTTTTTGTACCACTGCTCCTGATATACTTTTATTTTAAAATGACATATTATTGACGGTACGTTTTATTTTAATGTAAAAAAATCTCTTTCGGTCTAATACAATCTAAAAATAGTTTTTAGAACTATTAGGTTAATAGCTAACCTGCATTTAACACCCAGCGTGTTTAAATGACTATAAATATATTAATATAGAAATTTGTTCAGTAAAATATAATTTTCTTTGCTTGTTGTTCATGAAACGATTTACTCCTCATACATGCTGTTTGTTAATAAGGACGTGTATTTAACGACTATTTATTTTAAGTTACTAGAAAAAGATAAGATCTTGTAGTTTGTGCTATTATAATGAATACTAATTTGTTTTAAAAATTTTAATTTCGCTTAAAAGTAGTATGTGTACAAAAACAAAAGCAAATTAATAGAAATTGCCTCATTTATAATGGATTTATTTTTTTTCACTCATCCACCTAAACTTATCTAGCTACGTCATCGATAAAAGGTTTTAAATATTACTTTTAATCATTTACGTATAATAATATTTGAACTCCTTTGCAATAATTTTTGGCATTAAAAATTTAATTTCATAAAAATAAAATTACTCTTTTTTTACTTCTTCTGTATCAAATATTTGAATTACCTGAATTCCATTAACATTTTTATTTCTGCGCTAAAGGAAATTTAATGCGGGCTAAAGTAATTTTCCGCGAGCGTAGAGCGGAAATTACCACATAGTGTAGTGACGTGTTCGACAAACGTCACGTAGCCGGATCCGGGCACGGAGATCCTTATATCCAATTTCCGGCCGTTTTTGTTGAAAATCAGAATTAGCTGACGTAGCGTGACGGAAGGCTAAATATCGATGCTGATATGACAAGCGGGCAATAATCAGCGATGGTGATCGGTTACAGACAGCAGTGATAAGTCACCACTCATCGTTGTGAAGATAAATTAACCTTCTTTGTTTTCTTTTTTTTCAATAATTCTTTAGCATTAAATTACTGACCAAAGTAAAATATATAATTTCTTCATAGTTAAAAAACTTCAGATTTATTTTATTATTTAACAAAAATTGGTGGTTTGTCTCGTAATGTTTTACAGGATAAGTTTCGGCAAGTTACCTAATACAAATCTTCAGCTTTCGTTTCGTATTTCTCATTTTAATACGAACACCGAAGGAGTTGAACACCTTCATCAATATTATACTATCTAAAGACGACGTGGTATAGAGGAAAAAATGTACTCATGTTTCACTACCGATTTACAGCCTATTAATGTCGATGTGTAAAAACATCATACACATATTTTAAATATGCTTACAGCCGATATTTCTAGTTATCATTTACTATATATCAACAAAAAACTTACGACGTGAATAAAAAAAATAATTTAATTAACCTAGGAAAATGAGGTGTAATATGACAACTATGTTTGATACTTTTTCATTCCTCTTTCTTGAAACTACTCCCAATTTTTATGACTTTATTCTGTCCACTCGAAAGTTGTCGCCAGAGTTGAAAAGGTGTTTTTTTTTCTATTTAATACACTTTAGCGGGTGAGATTTGGTCGTGGAGAGCCTCGTCGGTGTCACTCGCGCAGTCAGCGGAGCGCACGTAATGATGCCGCTGCCTGCTCCTCCGGGCTTCACGCCACTGCTGAGGGCCGCACTCGACACACCGATATTTTACATTCTGTCTCCACTCAAAAACCTATTTCGTGTTTTACAAAAAAATTGTAAGCAGAATTTATTTTACTCGCTTAACAAGTAAGGTGATCAACTTCAACATTAATTATTGCAGTGCAGTATCTATTTATATTTAAATCTCTGAAAATGGAGGCTAATTTTGGTAGTCTGTTGGACACTTAAAATTGATTTGATATCTAGTTAGTAGTTATAGCTAGTTATAGTTAGTTCAGTCATAGCTTAAAAATAGGGAATGTTTTTCGTAGCCAAATATCTACTTATGTCAATTTATGTGATGTTCCAACGATACAATCGATACATTGCAGCACCATCTGTTGATATCATATAAAAAAAATATAACATTTTTATAATCACACACATTTTTCACGACAGTAATTCTATTATGCAATAAAAATATTCTTACACTATTCCATTCACGTCATCACTTCGGGTTTCTCGTTACGCCAGTAATATCACTAATTACTATTTAGTCCGTAACAAAGTAATGTTTGCACGTTAACGTTAAAATTTCAGAAATATAAGCTGTGGTTGTATTCCATCTAAATGATATCTGGCAACCCAGTCCTACTACCGATTTTAAATAATAAAAAAAGGTGAACCGAAAATGATGATATTGGAATATTCTTCTTTTAAATTACTGACTTAATATTAAAATCAGATTACAAAGTGATAGCTAAAAATGTAACTAACAAAGTAATCTGAATCAACATACTATCAAATTTAATTAATGTTAATCTTTTATAAAGAATAACTACAAAGAAGAACATTTGTATAATATTTTTCTGTAAAAATGAGTAAGAAAAATTAAAGAATTATTTTTTTAAATTATGAACAGTGCCGTATTAGATATTTTTTGCGTGTTTTATTTACCGTGAATATTTTATTTATCTATAAATAAATAACATTATTAATCGAAAAATAAACTAATTTATCTAATGTGGTATGGCCCGCTTACATGTAACATCTCATTATAAAAAAGTACTTGTTTAAAAAATTACTTTCTCATATTATCTTGCATTCGCCGACCCCCCTTCGTTTCAATCCAAGCCAGACTGCATAGAGATTTCTTTCCCGGTGTACAATAGTGGAGCTCGTCGGAGCCTTTTGAACGTTACTTCTATCATGCGAGTTGTTATCGTGCTATCCCCGTTAGGTTCTAATTAAGTGCTTTATCTCATAACAAACATAAAAACTATGCAAGATGCGTTATTATATGTTAAACTGTTTAATATTAAATGTGAATATCATTGATAGCTAATAACTAACAGAAAAGAGAATATGGTCAATTTGACTACAATATTGTTTCTTCTTTATGTTCAACAATTTTTTATAACAAATTATAAAGATTCATACTCAATTGACTCTTCTTTTTTGAATAATATACTTAAGAAGAAAAAATTAAATCTTTTTGCTAGAAAAAATGAAAAATTTTATATCGTGTTCATTTTAAAGTTCAGAATACGAGTATGTGTTATTTACAGTTTCTATTTTTTATATAAAAAAATATATAAAATACTAACAATTTTGATTGTAGCTAAACGAATAAAAGGTTCTATTAGTCTATTTTTCAACATGGATGGAAATGAATATATAAGCTCTACGAATGTTATTGCTTTACAAAACCAAAGACCTAAAAATTTATTACTCTTTTTATATTCGCTTCTTTCCTTACAGAATATGGGAATAAATTTATAAGAAATGTCATATATTGTTCTAAAAATAGTACATATTGAATACAAATCCGTTTAGTGTAATTTTTACTTAAGTTCAAAAGTTAATTAAGAAAATAGAATTTCAATAATGTCATGTACAACCAATGTAACAGAAACAATAGAATGTTTCCTGCAAACTACGTTTGTACTACAAATAAAAAGACAAACAGTTCCAGACGGGTATTAACTTCCTGTTGTTACTTGGTTGTCTATTTAAGTCAAATACGTGATATGTAAAATTAGATTTTCCTTATCCATATCTATGGAGAGTAATATTAAAAAAATAGAACATATCACAGAGATGATGGGGAGTATATTCTGGATAATAATAAGTCGGACAAGTATACAAATATTTAATTATGTGAATTAAATACATTATTTTATTAAAAATATAAGGATAATATATACCTAAAATACTTCGTGTGTTCAAAAATGTTCAATAATTATATATTTGTAGTTATTTTACATTGGTTATTTTTTTAATACATCACAATTTAACATGAAGAAGTATTATCAATTATTATTATTACCAAAATATTTTTGCAATACCAGATAGTGAAGATTAAAAATGGAGGTAATTAAAAAACAATAGGGTGCGGAATACCCCTTTTAACAAATTATACTACAGTCCAACTATATTGAAATGATGTTTTCAGTGTTATTCTTTTTTACGACTTTTATATCATCATCCAATTCAAGGCTTGAGGATCTCAAATCGGCGAGCTAATCAATTGAATTAAAACAACAACACCGACTAGCTAACTGTCAGCGTTGAGGACTTGCTGTTTAACTACAAAGTGTTATGAAAAGAACACGAAGATCACTGTGCAGGTCTTTGTTCTTTCCTTAACATTCCGCCGTGGTAGCCCACCAGGTGAAACAATTTACTACAACCTCCATCATTGACCAAATTTTATAATTATCAAATAGCTACGCGTTTCGTCAACAGGTGGCAATTTATAAAAAGAGATATGTAATATCTGTTTTAAGTACTTAAGGAAAATTAAAAATTTGCATCTCCTACAAATTTGTAAGCAAAGTCGAGACCCCCCAAAAGGTATCCGCCTTGTCGTGGCGTAGGGGCTCAGTAACCATGACCTGGTCATCCACGGTGAAGCGAAAAGGAACCCACCCGGCCGGCACGAGGTGGCCACTTCAGATGGGCTTAGCGAGCCTGCCTCGGATGTGTGCCGAGGGGCACTGGGGGCAGCATGCAAACGCTGCCTTTGACCACAACACAGGAAGGCGCGCTGTGTGTTCCAGCACGTCTTACAAAGAGGGTATAGGGCAGGTTTACCTCCCCTTAGAAGGCGCTGCACGTTGCGGCCAGCGCTCGTGGGGTTGTGGAGGTGTGCGCAAGCGTTCCTGTGACCCTACCGTAAACCGGCGATAATGAAATGTCTTGTAGGTTTTAGTTGGTGCAAGTCTGACATAACCTGTCCTTGCCCCCGCGAAGGCAGTTACACGAAAGCCACGTAAAAAAAAGACAAACTTGAGAACAATAGTTGTTAGAGTATTTAATGTCTTCAAAAGCCATATATTTAATATGTTGTCATTTTAAAGAAATAAAATATATTGATTTATCCCTCAGTTAAAAACGAGAAAAGATAAAATTTGGAATTGAATTATTAAAAAGTGGACAATGTTATTACAGAATTGCAATGAACATTTAAAATGTAGTAAACAGCAAATTTGCAAATATTTGGTACACAGATAATTTGTGGAGTTCTACGGGGTCGGTTAAAATCGACATTGGTTGGTTAATGTGTTATAAGGGTAGAAAAGTTTTAGGTAAGCGTCTTTTCAGGAGACGTGAGTCGCGTTCCTTATGTTGTTACATTGCGCTATCGTACTGTGTTCACATTGAAAAGAACTAGCTACTATAATCAGGTTACTCTTAATAAAAGTGCACCTCATGTTTCTTTCATCTTATACAATTTGTACCAAAAATAATTCCGTAATTGATTAATAATAATAAAACTAATAGACATCCAAATCTAATCATAAAAATACCCTAATTCAAAATCAAGTAACATTATTAAAAAAAAATGAAGCTATACTGTTTCTTTAACATGAAACGCAGCAGTAGACGAATTGAGTTAAGACTACCTTAACTAATTCGTTCTGCTCAATACATACATTTCAACAGATGTATATATGTAATCGTTTTATTTAGCAAGTTATTATTGCGATACCTACATTTGCCTAACGATGAAGAAGTTATCAATCAGGGCTCTTCACGAGGACACATATTTTATAATAATAACAAAACATCAGACTTGTAGATGTTGTAGATGATAACTTACACGCCGCAACTCCCAGTCGTGGGACCTGCTGAAGATGAAAATATAATAATAGAGGCGCATCAAACGTGATGTTATTAAGGGGTTTCGTGACCGGAGTCGCGATGGCACGCCGGGGGGTGCGGCGGGGTGTGGAGGCAGGCGGCGCGCACGCACCACGCGTGCAACGAATACCAACCCGCTCGCATGCAAAAACAACTGCTGACGAAATACCTTATGACATTTCATGGGTATCGCTAGATTTGGCATGACAGAGATTTCTTTTGGATGTCTTGCATATTATGTTACCGAGTTAAGATTACATATTGACGAAGTTTCTGCTATAAACAATTTACAAGATAATGGTTTTAAGACTAAAAAAGTATTTATAAAAAAAAGGAAATTATGTTAAATATTACATGTTTGCAAATATGGCTAACAAGATCAAAAGTCGTGTATACAACTGTTCCTTTATTAATAGTTCTTTTGTTAGAAATATATTTTTTGAATTGTATGGCTTTCATTCGTCACATTCACTATTATATCCCAAGCAATAAACATGCCGCACGAATCATTTAAGCATGTAATATGTGATCGCTTTTATAGTTTCCTTAGTATAATGTAGTGTAAAAAAAATATAAAACTGTTCATTAAAATAGCAAAGCTAAAGTTAATTCTCAGTTACAATAAAACTTGTACGGTGTTATACAATTTATAAAGCGTAAAATCGTGCACCATTTTGTGCTCGCTTCCGTTCTCAAGGTGATTTCTTCAGTTGGCCGTAAAGAATGAAATACTTTTATTTGTTACTGAAGAGTAGCAACGCCCGACGGCGCCTAATCAAGGAGTTGGCCGAGAACCGCGCCGCTAACGAACAGGTGTACCTATAAATACTTTCCGAGGCGATTGCTTCAGGCTTTAATCAGCACCGCGGCACCACTTTACCGCTTTTCATTGACTCCCGACTGACCTGCCAACGCCGATTGGAAACCTACACTCCAGGGAAATATTGACAAGAAATTCAATGTTCATTTTCGAATTCTTCGCCGGTATGTTTAGTTATGCTATTGCGAATTCGAGACAAATCTATTTCTACATAATCAAAATAGTGTTATTATACTTAACTTTTAATTATTGTATATATTTAATTGTTGTAATTATTTAAATAATGTAAGTGAGTTTGTGACGTAAGTGTAAAAACAAGATTATGCTTTACAACATGATATATAATCATTATTGAGTGTTGAATAAAATGTAAGCTAAGTTGAACGAGTATGAGGATATTCCGTTCACGTTGTAGGCGCACGCTCTTTGTGCCAAACTTTGACTAGATCGAATTAAAAATGAATGCAATGAGCGACATTCATGAGGTTGTCGACATTTTTGCTTTGATTTAATTTACGAAAATGTTTTTTTTTAATTATGCTAATACTATTTCACTTTTATTATAACACGAAATCTTCGAAGATCTTCATAGGTAAGAAATATTTTTTTAGGTACATCCACGAGACGGACACTTTATTAGAAAAAATACAATAAGTTAATAAATGCTTCTGAAGGTTCAATTTATGTTGATTATAGTTTTATTGAAATAAAAATTTGATAAGCAGTTAATTTATTTACAAAAAGTCTGAAACTTTCAGTTCCTATGTGTAAAAGGTTAGATAGTATCAAAAATAATCTAAACCTTTACAATACTACATAATTGAAAGGAATTTTTGTTAACAGCCAGTCCTCAATAACTATACATCACAGTACAACATACATTATTAACTATACACATATGTGAACGTACCACTTTTGTAGGTACGGCACGAGTTTTCAATACTCTGTAGTCTATGCTTTTAATTGGGTTCCCGCCGCATCTCACGATTTGTCCTCGCGATCCAACCTCAAAAATGAACAACCCGGCGAAACTATTTCCGTTAATTAAAATTTCCAATTACTCTTTTTTAATAAACGACGTCTAATTTACAAGCATTTCATCAATGGTAAACTGAAATCGCGCTAGGTAAATTGAAAATCGCTTAATTAAAACTGGTATTTTTCTTTGTAAAGAAATTTGTTTTATATATTTTTTAATACTTCAAAATTTAATGACTGATAATTTATTTTGATAATTATAACATTTCATAACATGTAATGACTTCAAAAAGTATTCTGCGTAATAAATAATTATAAATCAGTAAGATTCTAAATTTCTCAAGTAAATTAATATAAAGTTGTGCAATCCTACGTGCATTGGTATTCAGAGGCCACGTCCATATAACAGGGAAACGAAAGATTTTAATGAAAGCTTGCTATCGTGGGAATTACACCGAGCTGATTACACGACTGTCTTAAAACGTTTTTAAAATTGTAAGGATTTCTAACAGTAATTGTGATTAATTTGTTTTTAATTATTTTGAAAATTATTCTAGATAATTTAAAGTAGCACAAGACTACACATTTTTATAAATAATATAATAGCTGTTATATGTAATGTAGATATATCGTGCATGTTTCCTTAATTATAATTAATTATTTACATCAATTTCACTTCATAAACGTTACAAATTTTTAATAGGTTGATATGTTAAATTAAATTCAAGTAAGAAGATCTTTAAATATAATTGAATAATTGTAAACGATTTATTTTTTTATTGGTTATGGCCTAACATTTGGCTTCGATTTCATCTGATGTTAATGGACAATGAGGCTATAGACAGTGTAGGGCGTTCGCCCAGAATACTTCTGGCTCTCACATGTTTGACTGCCGGAACACAGAAATACTGATATGGCGGTAGATTGACATTCAGGGTTTTCAGGTTTATCATTCAGATTCATATATCAACCTTATTACCATCTAGACTCCACTACTCCTGTGGCCCGGAAATCGTAACCGGGACCTCCGCGTTACAAGGAAAGCGAGTATACCATAGCACTACGGAGGCAGTTATTTTTATGCTTTATGTATTATTCCTTTCTTAATTCGTTGAGGAGCATATTGGATAATAAATTGGTAATTGTGTAAAAAATTAGCTCTATGAATGTGCTCAACGCAGCACACTTGCGCCCGCAACCGTCGCAACAGCTGGTTCCCTTAAGCACTTCTACTTGTGCGGCCGACCGCCCTCGCGCTCCTTAATTATTTGCTCTGCCCCTATTTCATTACAAATTGGCAGTCATCTCCCGCAAATGCAACGTTGAATTTATATAAATGTTATAAGTTACATTTAATGAATTATTTCATCGTTGATTGTGAGAATATGAAAGATTATTCTAATTTAAATAATAATTAGGTTTCTTAAAATTAAATCATTTATTTTTGTTATAATAGTTATAAGTAGAAAATATGTTCTGGTGTAAAGGATTTGCATATATTTACATTTATACGTTCGTGCAGTGTTTTTCCTTTTTAACCTTTTCCATTTTCTTAATGGATTTGGATACGGAGGATCCAAAAACTGGATAGATTAAACTATATACTTCTAAATGGAATAAAGAAAAATCTAATTATTTGTAAAATACAGATTTAATAGTTAAGTTATTTTAATTAACCATTGAATCATAACAATGAAGGTTGTATTAGTTCATGCCAAATCAAGAAACATCTACCAACATAGACCATCTACGATTCAATATAATTATTTCGGACAACAATAACGAAGCATTTTCGCATCGCTACTATTTAACAATTGCCATTTTGTAATCTCATTAAATTCGAATATTTGTTTGGGGTCTTATTGAAAAACATACCGGTGTCGTAAATTCCCAAGGTACTAATAATTATGCGGTTAAAAATATTACAGGAGATATATTTTCTTGCCGTATTTATAATAAAAAAAGAAATATCAAAGGATAATTACTGTTTATCTCATTA
Organism: Pharmacophagus antenor; assembly: GCA_018245475.1. Classification (NCBI taxonomy): domain Eukaryota; kingdom Metazoa; phylum Arthropoda; class Insecta; order Lepidoptera; family Papilionidae; genus Pharmacophagus; species Pharmacophagus antenor. Next base: position 25,325 of record DWQX01000916.1, read on the forward strand.
TTTTTAATGAAATACGGACTACACATGTCATGCCATGTGTGAAAATTTTATGACATTTTGTTAAAATATAAGAAATACAGACATATAATAATTAAAAACATACTTATTACCATTATTCTCTATGACTAACTTCGTCAATATAAAATAATTATTCTTTATATATTATACATAAGTCACTTCACCACTAATGAAATAAATAGTGAAATAAATAATAATATATTTCACATGGATATAACCCAAAAAAAATCATTCACATTGCCAACAGGAATAGCGAACACAGAAAATGAATCCAGTGGATTATAGCCGTTTCATGCGACACGTGGGATCACAATTGCAATGCACGTTGACTCGGGGAAAATTTTCATTGCAAATTCTGTCATCGTGCGCCATACATGGCAGAGCAGCTCTGCAAACAGTCGCGTTATAGATGTCAAACTTAAACGAACCGAAATCGACCCCCTCTGTGAACTGAACGCACATACATTGAATTTAGGGATGTCTCAGACAATACTATATAATGATAAAACTTTAGCTACACTATAGCTCTTAAATACATAAAGACTACATTCCGATAATTAAATTACAAATATTGAGATACAATTTATGCCAATAGTTTATTACATGTATCAGTTAATGACAGTCAAAGCAATTGTCTCTTTATTTTTTTATAAGCATAACGTAAATTTGCAGTTAAGTGTACAGGCAACCCTTAAAAATTTATGAAGACTAGTAACGAGGCACAAACCTCATGCCTCTCTGGCAAGGTAACGTTGATCTCTGTTCAGTTTACAGATGTCAGCGGAATGTTAATCTCTGCTTTATTCGAAGAAATCTTGCAAAATCGTGTGTGTCACACGTCCCCTATCTCCCTCTACACATTCTATTTACCACAGTTTTATAAAAACAAAAAAAGAAATAGATTTTCAGTCAATACAACAAAAACAATAATTATTATTGTACTAAAAATTTTAAATATAAAATTTAAAAAGAAATACAACTTAAAGCATTTATTTTTGATTTGGAACTATTACCTTATACTTAATTCTGAAAATATAGCATTAACTACTTCCAGACAAACTGATGATATTTTTTTCTATAAAGACTAAAATTATAACGCTTTTTATTATAAATGCCTGATGATCATACAAAATGAAAAAGAAAATAAAACCATAAAATTATTTATCGCCTCTGGTAATCTTAATTTTTTTTTGGTTATTTATTGAATTGTATTTAAAAGGTAAATTATTTAATCTTTTTTATCATATAAACATGCCAATTTGAGTTCTGAAACTAAATCTACGTAGCGATTTCTAAGAAGATTGGCCATCGAGGACCTACATTAATATAAATTGCAAGACATATAACTCTTTTTCGTAGTTTTGTACAGTTGGCTCCAGCATATCTGAGCACACTTACCAGTCATGTTTAAACATTCTGTGTGTACTTGCGAAAGGAATTTTTATTTAAAAATAATATGTTGTACAAAATAAACGTCTATTCCATTATTTAGAGGAAGTAAAATAATGGCATAGAACAGGTACAAACTTTTTATAGGGCTGATTTTTATTAATAATATTAAATATTACATTTTTACATATTACACATTACAGCAAAAGATGAAAATTATAATTCAAATTATATTCGCAAACTTTTTAAGCTAGTTTATATTCACTAGTTATAATATAAATTTAAAAATTACAGATATTAAGGTAAGGTAGATAACAGTTAAAAGTAATTTGTTAAAATTAAAATCGTTGTTATTAATTTTAGTCGGACTGGACTAATCTAATCTTTATAGTCTCATACACACTCGTGTATGCATGACCCCAAGCAATACAGTATGGATATGGCATATTGATCGAATCATCGATGCAACAACAATTTGCCGTTGCGCCCGCTTCCAGTGTCGCTATGCAAATGTTCAACTTCATTTTCCGCTGGGCCGCCGACTGCGGAGGGCTTCGCGGGAATCGTACGAAAGGGGGGGAGTAGTGACTGCATGCCGGATGTTCCGCTGTCGTCGCAGGAAATTGAGAGCGCTGCATAAATCCTCTTCCTACAAACCAAATTTGATTCTACCTAATCCGGATATTGATATGAAACAAGCACCGACATCGGTTGTATTAATGTTTTCGATATCGATTTAGCCAACATGATAATATTTTAATGTTCTAAAGTATTTCTATTAGACAAAGCAACGCGAAAGCTACTATCGACTAAGTAGTAGCGAGTACCGTGTAATATCTTAAGGAGAATTGAAAACGTGCAAGTATTCGCAGTTGTTAGCTTGCCCTCTATTAGTGCGTATACATAAATTTCTATGCATTCAAAAAAATCGAATCTTTGGCCATTTAAATTACTCAATTACATAGAGAAATAACAATCATAATTGTAAAATGTTAAAAAATTGACTATTAAAATTTCAATTAATTTCATCAGCATAGACTCTGAAAACCAAAATAATGGTTATGAACCAACACAGTAGTAAAATTGGTTACTCCAAAAATATGTCTTAAAATTAAATTTTTGATCGTTAATTTCAATGTTTATTACTTAAAAAAATAAACAGCTGGCAATTACTAGATTTCCCACCGACGATCAAAAACAAATACCCGTTAGCAGAAAAATCGTGATTTCATAAAAAATGCCAATACGAAAATTGCTCATCCGATCTTCCCACCTGTTCTTTGTGATTAAAGTGCGTTCTCACAAATACCGGGCGGAGCGGAGCGCCGCCGTGACATCCAATGTAAATGTTAGCTGTAGGAAACCTTTTGCGGCGAACCCAAAGGAAATTTGCACTTTAGCTGCCTTTAGTTCGAATTTTATTTACTTTTTATCGTTTGATGTATTGAAATATCGAACATGATTTTGCTAAAGCAAATACACGCGGCATGGCCAAGTTAATGTGTTTGAGAGGAATAATAGCTAGCTTTGAACCTTACTAAAGTAATTAATGCAGACTCTCCCTATGTTACATATAAAAACCTAAACTAAAGCAATTGCTGTAAAGTGGTAAGATTTAGTATAGTGATAAATAGTAATTTGATGAGAACTTATGTTAGTGTCTGAGTTAACGCAAAATGCTAGCCGCTGCCACAATTGCTGCTTATTAATTTATTGCTTATATTTAACTGCCTCTTACATTTGACTGCCTCCGTGGCACGTTGGACTCGAGTTCGATTTCCGGACCATAGGAGTAAAGTAATCTGGATAGTGGAAGAATTATTCGAATCCGCCTGTGTTTTCCAATATTATCATAATAAAATACATAATATTGTCAATAAAATAGAATCTGAATATCTAAGTAAATTTTCCAAAAAAAAAGTATTCATATTCTTTATTTAATAAAAAAACATTTATTATTGACTAATTTTCAACCACGCCCTTTTTTTGTATTTGTTAAAAATTATAACACGTTTTAATCAACACTACATTTGCATTTATTATATTGATGATGAATTAATAAATTATTAAAATAAATTATTGAAGATAAGAATTAATTTAAATATATAATTAGTATATTAATATTTTTAAGTGTAGTGAGCTCGACACGAGTTAATTTATTTTTAGAAGAAATATCTGTCGATATTTGTTACTTTATATTGATTATTCATATAAACAAGAGGAAATTGCTATTACTTATCATGCAATGCTTGGTAACAATTTCTCTAATTAATCATAACAAAGTAATGTGCAATATGCAATGTAATATTGATGATGCATATGTATTATTATATCGTGCATTACCATTGACAGCAAAATCCAAATGATTTTATTGAAACGACGTAGAACCGGGTAAGGCTGGGGGTACATTAAATTCAATAACACGAGTTAGGAAGTTCGACGCTCGCTCCGACCATCCTCAAATAAGTAAAGAAAACTTTTAAAAAACTCAGCGCAACTTGTACTTCTCGTGTGTACGAAATTTTTCTGAACTAAAATAAGCATCTACACATTGTATTGTAGAATCTTATTTATGGTACGTTCAATAAGTATTTTTAATGTCTTAAAATTAATAATAGGTATTTTGTATGTTTATTTTACGGAAATAAAATAGATGTTTTATAAACAATTTCTAAATATGCTAAAAATAAATTAAAGATTCTTGCCTAGATTATGTTTAATCCAATTTAGGGCTTCCAGTGCAGATTGTACTGTATTCATTTTGTTAAACCGAAATAGAAGTAAGTGTAGTAGCTAGTACAGTAAGCTTATGCTTATGGTAAAAATAAAGAAAATTAAAACGAATATATGATATTTATATAATAAATACGTCGCAACACACCAGAAGTTACTCTTTATCTGCATAATTATCAAGTTAATTAGAAGTTATCGTTAAGTGGGTGCACAAATCATTACAAAACATTTTAAATTTAAATATTAACTATTACGTTCGTTTTAACGTAAAACAGTAGTTTCTAGATCTCTCGTATTACGGTTATGCTTGTACAAAGATTTGAAGCAAGTTCTGAGTGTCGTTACTGTTTGTTGAGGCGCTTTCGACGGAGTAGCATTTTGTACATTATTATTCGCTTCAAGTCGGGAACAGTTTACTTGTTGGGACATCCTTAGCCTGCGTAGCATCGCTTCGTCGCTTCGCCACTGTTAGTGTAAATGACTAAACTGAAGAAAGTATCTAACAGTTGATTCTATAATTATCTCGAACTTTCTTTAGCTGAACAGAATCAACTAACAAACTGCTGATTTCTCGTTTTTTTTTCTTAAGAACGTTACCAAAAATTATATTGTTAAGATAGAAGTGTTTTTATCGTAATGTAATGGCTCTATTCAATTTAGTTATAATTTCGGAATATAATTAAGATTACTCCTACTCCGAACAAAATATTTACAATTATATTTATAGAAAGTATAATTAAAACGTCTGTATCTAAAAATGACTCGTGTTAGGCATTCAATAACTATTATAAATGATATGCATAATTAAAGTTTGTACTGCAAATTAAAAGGTCGATCTAAAAATAATTTCCTTTTAAACAATCGCAGCATATTAAACGAAACGTCTGTTCTGTAAAACTTTTACTGCTACGTGCTATTATTTTTACATGAAGGTGTTCAAGAAAGTTTTGGTGAACTAAACATTACGACGAAACAAAAGGGACTCAAATGGTTATTAATTTAATAAAACAATGGTGGCTTGCGGCGTTCTCTGTTCCAGAACATAACTTTCATTCATACTAGGTTGAAAAATACATTTTATTATTAAATTAAAACCTTTTGTTTGTTACGGGAGAATATCAGAAAATATATATGTCAAAAATATTTTGTTCTTTAATAATCAAAGATTTTGGAATTATATTATATTATATATCTTATAGTTCAAAATTATTTCGTTAAAAACTTTAATGAATTAAATGCTAAGGAGTACTTTACACGTCTCTAACTAAGCAACCACGCTGCGCACACTGCGTACCATATTTTTGTAATGGCTTTGAAAAACTTTTCTAATTAATGCCAATTTTTACTTACAACATTGTTGGGTAAAATCAAGACAATCTGCTTCTAAGAGGACATAGCTTATTATTTAAATTAAACCCGCGCATCCCGTTAGCTGCAACATTAATAATATTTCCCCTACACCTCTACGTCGGACCGTGACTCCCGCCGTGATTTTGCATAAAATTTTCGACTCAATAAAAGCTACGTGCCGTTATGATATGAATAAAGGTCGCATTTTAATAACTGACAAATTGCAGTGTATTTTTCGTTGAAAAATATGTGTATATGCAATATATTTAAAAAGAACTTATATCATTTTTTAATTAAACATAATTTCGTGTTCGCAATACATTAATTAATAAATTATCATTATGAAATAGATAACGCAATTTCATAAATACAGCTTGTACTGAACATTACCATCAAAGAGCGTTTTAGAAGTGCTGATCATTAACTTGATACTAGAACGTTTTCTCTTTAAACTGTTTCGCTTATTTTTAAAACACAGCAACATCACATGTACGAGTATATTACTTATATTTACGCCACTTATTCTACAGCTGATATGTGAAGGTAGACTTCTTGATATTTCACAAACGTCTTTACTATAACATGCCGCATATATGTGGTCTAGAATTCCAGAGCCTTTTCAGGAACTGGCTAGTTCAAGGTTGTCAAGCCTATGTATGAATAATTACTCCAGAAAACAAATTTTTGACTTGATACAGGTTCATGATTGGTCGATGGTTCTTACACTAGGTTTTACTGTAAAGCGTCTATCTGCTGACGATTATAATAATAATGATGCCAAATTATTACTATGTATTCCAATTATTAATGAGAAAAATGTTTGTGTGTTAATTATTTCTTAAGGTTTTAGAATTTCAAAATGTACAAAAAGAAATAATAGATAATTTCTTGTAATTCTCGTGAAATTTCAGTTAGACTTTTATAAGTTACCCTAACCAAAGGTCAAAAAGTGTTGAACAAATCGGTCATTTCTAAGTGCAATGCGAGGCATAAAATAAAAACTATCAGGGCAGTACGAAGCCACGAGTGCCCCGTCTCAGTAGGCAGCAATAAACTGCGTATTATAGCAGCAGGTCACGGACTAGATTACTGCGACCGCCACCGTATCCTTTCCATCGTGACACCAGACATGTGTTTGATTAACCGACATTCCTTACCAATATCCGCTATTAATTGTTTTTGTTTTTTTTTTAATGTCGAAATTGTAACTTTTTTTGCATCGCTACCGGTTAATATGTGGCTGTTTCCGTGGCGCAGTAGTTTTCCCCTTGCCTTGTAACGAAGAGAGTGGCTAGCTGCCACCCTCAATGTTAATCTGCCGCCATAAACGCATTGCTGTATTCCGGCAGTCATACATATAAGACAGGTAGATGTATTCTAGGCCAACTCGCTTTACTATTTACGGCATTATTGTCACTTAAGATTAGTTGAAATCGAAGCCAAGCGTTTAACCATAACCGATAAAAAATATATATAACAACAACCCATAGTATTCTACACAATGATGGTCATTGTAGTATATTTATATTTTTTCTTTTATCAACGAATCGATGCGAGAAGCACTGCTTTCTCGTGATTGCAAATGAAACGACTACTTACAACAATGTAATGCTGAATTTGTTACCAAAACTAAACAATTCATAACTTTATTTAAAACGTGATATGGCTAGTAGACGGGCCAAAACGTTAATAATTTAACTTATTTAAAATTTCCTAATCGGCAACTACCACTGAAAAGAACAGAAAATTCATTTCTAAGCGATTCGCGAGACTTCCTTTTTATTCAAAAGCCTAACATTAAACGTAACAAAACAAATGTGTAAATAACAATTTTCTTTTATCTCAGTGCTACATTTGTATCTATAGTATGTGCAGTTAACGAATCTCCAACCGCAATATTCCGCACCTTAATTAGTATTTCGTGGAATGAGTTTAGCGAAACAATCATTTAACCAGTAGTTTATACTACCATGGTATGTTTACGGTGTCTATACTATTATTATTATATATGATTACAAAACAAGGCATCAAAACTAATCGTTAATTGTATATTATTCTCAATTTTAATACTTGTTATTTCGTGCATAGAACCATACTTCTTTTTTTATATCTTTGAAAGTGCTGTGAAAGTTTGACCAGCCTTCGAAAATATTGTGAAAAACAGACAGACTGGTAGATAAAAAAAATCTACTGGTTTTCTAGTGTAAGTACTACGTTAAAATCACTTGAATATACGCCGTTAGGATATTTGATACAAATATTATTCATGCATAGTTTGCTTTTGTAGTTACTGGTGATGGGATTAATATTTCATTTCATTTATTATTTTGATTTCTAAGATGTGTAACAATTTATTATATTATTGTTATTAAATATTAATCTACGTTATTGGCAAACAATGAGTCGTGAACATCATATTTTGACACGCTTCTGATGGAAACCATAAGGTCCGCGTATATACGCGGGGTAAGCCAAGTGGCAAATTGATCATGCTTAATTTTTTCATTACTAAAGTCAATGAAAATATACTCAACTCATTTTAACAAGAGTACTTTAAGACATATACTCTTGCTATGAAAAAGTTCACTTGAAAATGTTATATGCGCCCCATGTTCACAATTTCTCATTTCCGTATAAGTAATGAAAAATCGTTAGTAATCTTAACAAACTAAAAAAAGAATACCATCTCTTATCAATAAGATGTAGTGGAGTTAGCAAATTGAATTGAATAAAACACACAACTCCGCTAACGAGCCGGTGTTTACCCAAGTGGACACTAATTGGCTTAGCCAGCGGTCGCCGTCGCCGTAATATTGCAAACCAAAGGTTTATTTTCAAAATGGATGCGGCATTATTAAACGGAAAGTTTAACATAGTTATTAATTAAATTTTCTTACTTATATTTAACTATTTAAAATCGTTTTATATTTAATCAATCACTGCTGTCTATGCATTATTTGAGATATCTTTTGACTTTTTAATTAAACAACATTCATTATATATTTTTATATAATATTATAAC
>DWQX01000917.1:0-33821 GCA_018245475.1 Pharmacophagus antenor
CTTCTAAAAAAACTGAGTATCGTTTTACACGGCGAAGAAGACGGGTAAAAGATACTCGACGACTCAGTCAAATACGTCATGTTCCCTTTTGATGTTCTGTAATTAAAGGGTAACCAACGGAACCCCATTGCAAAGCCTCCAACGTTCGTCCGTCTGTCCGCCTGTCAGCGGGCTCTTTTTCATGAAGCGTAATAAGCAGGAAGTTGAAATTTCTATCGCCGCTACAACAAGCAATAAACTTCCAGAAAACGTGATTATACTCGCGGTTATGAAACGGAACCCTCCCTCCCGGTGCATATCGGAGTCGCTCTTGGTGATTTTTACGTTTGTAAAAGGTATATCTCAAAACTAGTAGCTTAGCTTAACTATTTTTGGGTTTTTATCTTTGCTAGAAATACCCGTTATCATTACTTTTTGATCACTCCTCGTACTATTGGTAAGCGTTATTAACAGAAAAATTCTTAAGCGTTTGAGTCCACGAGAATTTTCTTATATATATGCTACAAGTCCGAGACGAAATGCTCAGTATTTTTTTTTTTGGGGAAACAATGACAATGGTTATAATTAACACTAATTATTATGTAACAAATAATTTTGATCAATAAAAATATTATTCTTTTTCCCTCATAACAAAAAAGTTTTGATGCACAAATACCAGGAATTTCTCCTTTTTTACATATAGCTCAAATTAAATTTAATCGTTTAATTCCATTACCATTTCTATTACTTGCATACATCACATTGTCGCAAGTTTTGCCCAAGCAATTTTTTTAAAGAAAACTTTTTACTTATTGGCAGTGTTCCCTGTGGCATTTTTGCTTGCTAACCATTCCTTCTCTATAGTGTCAATAGTGTTCGTAGTAAAATGCTGTCTAGTTTATTTTTAACCACGACAATTTTCCGAATATTTTATATTCGTGTTTGGCACTATTTTGGCAGAAATGTGTAAAAACAACTTTCTTCCAGTATTTAAGGGTTCGCCTTTCATCGTCATCAGGTGTACTTGCAGTTGTTTCATCATAATTACTGCTATCACTAATAACTCGTAATCTCTTTGAAGGAATGATGATGGCACTTCCCCTATCACTTTCAAAGTCATTACTATACTCTTCATTATACTACATTCTTCTATATACTTCTCATACTTACTTTCAGATGAATCAGAATTTGACATGGTGTATTTCGAAATTATCAATATGTACAACACTTTTAAAAAAATTAAAACAATTTCCAATTCCTATAAAATAACGAAAAGATTTTTCCTACTAATAAATAAATAAATAACACAGTGGTAAGCAAAAATGTACCAGAGCCGTGCATTGTGGTACGGTAGAAAAAATGTGTGAAATATTTTCATATAACTCTTTTTGGTACATAAATAATTTTTTGTAAGAATTATCTCTTGCCCTTATGGATCTGATGATGATTTAAAAAAAATACAGTCAAAACATTATTTATCTTTTTACATTGACCCATTTTTTCTACCGTACTACAATTCACGGGCTATACTGTATTACTACTTACCACTGTATTAGTTTAATTCTTATATTGTTAAAAGGCAAAACTGAGTTAAATGAATAAAAATTGCTACTGATATCACTAAATGCGTAAAGTACCAACAACAGTGACTTCGTATTCTCGATACAAAGTAAGAAAAGCGCTACCACGGTGCGCCGTATTTTTGGTATACAACAAGTAAAGCGCGATATCGCTTCGGCGGACTTAAACTATTAAATATTATGTTAAAAATATTAGTTAGTTGTTATAATTTAGTAAAATAATTAACTAGGAAAAAATAATAAGCGATTCCCTAGTGCCCTTATGCAAAACGTATCTAGTGTTTACAAATGGGATGCAGTCGGGACTGGCAGCAGTCATCATCAGGATGTTGTTAGAAGTGTTATGTGTATAAGCGCTGCATCATGAACACTTCTCTTTTGCCCACGATGGAGTCAAACACATTCGTGCGCGCCCCTGCTAACATTCCCGATGCGCATCCTTAACGTGTTGTTATTTCGAACGCGCAGGGAATTAAAAGCGAGATGCGAATATACACCAACGTACAGCTCAAGTAAAATGAGCGACAGAACGTTTTGAGTAAGATGACTTTAACGTCTGCAGCACAAAGAGCGAACTCATCGCCATGCCCTGCGCTCTTTCCGTATCATCGTCATCTCTTAAATCGCTGGTTATATTATGGCCTAGATATTTAAACTTCGTGACTCACTTAAGGAGTGTACAATTAAGACATAAGAGAGATACACGCCCAAGCTGTTTATTTGTCTGAAAAACTAATATCTCACTCTTAGTGGTATCGTATTTTAAACCATGCACCGTCGTGTATGTTTCGCATGTGGATATGAGCTTCCTCAGGACACTATAGTCGGACTGAATAACACCATGTCGTCTGCATAGCTGATATTATATACACAAGTTTTGTTGATATAACATCTAACATGCATGCTGCTGAGCCCTATACAAGTTGGTTTATGTCGATATTAAATTAAATAGCAAGGAGAGTTCAACCCTCCCTATCTCACACCACACTCCAAAATTATTAAATCCTAATAAATTCAACTCTAACCTCTCTCTTTTTCTTCTGCCGCTCCTCCCGTTCCTTCCGCTCCCTCTCCCTGCGCTCGCGGTTGCGGCGGATCGCCTCTTCCTTCTGCCGCTTGATCTCGGCTTCACGTGCCCTCTTCTCTTCTATTATTTGCTCGATCGGTATTTCGACACGGTTGCGCACTGTCTTAGTGCGCGTCAGCATGTTGTATCTGTATTTATGCATTAGTGCTAGATTTAAGAATTTGTAATATGATTTTTTGAGTGAAAGAGAGTGACATTTGTAAACATGAACCTCACTAAAAACTTTTCTTAAATACACCCATTACTAAGTAGTAAAAAAGTTTTCTTAACGTTTGTGTTTATTTAAATGTTTATTATGCTAAAATTTAATCTTGTTATTCTGCTTGCGATTCCATATATTACGTAATATATGAAAGTAAATACAGAATACTATTTTACCTGTTCGGCAGTCTTGTCATTAATTTTATGACAAGGTGCAAAATGCTTTATAACAGGATGACTGATGCTAATGACTCACAATGTTTTGATAATAACTTAACTTTAATTATGTAACACGTAGTATTGTGTATGTATAATTTAAGTGGTTTATTGTACTGGACCAACCTTTCATAACCTAAGTTGACTTTGTAGCAAGTGTTCTTTGTAAGAATGTGCGGGAAAATAGCCTTGCCTTCCAAGGACTCCTTGGAGAACTCATATGCAACACCCAACTCGACACCATTCAAAGTATAGGAAATCGTGCACGGGTTTGAATGTAGGTCCTGTTACAAAAAAATATGTTGTTACACTTTACATATAAACTAAACGATTACCTTTATACGTAATACATGCCGAGTACAGCAAGTAGTATGTCTTGTATGTTTTTGCATATACATGTATAGTGGTCACTTATTAAAAACTTAAAATGATGTACATAATTTTTTGGTATATATATTAACATTTCATCTTTATATAATTTCAACTTTTTATTATATATAATTATTAATTTACATTTTTAGGTGTATATTGCAATGCATTTCACTTCTATCGTCTTTTCAATAGGTAATACGAAAACGAGCAAACATAATGCGTAAAACATACAACGTAAGCCCCAATGACGTCCTTCTCCGCGAACTGCTTGCCGTACTCCTTGAACTCGCCGTTATTAACCGCGCGCCCAGTGCTCTCGTAGCCCCAGCTCAGTTCACTTTCGCCTTGACAATTATTTATATAAATCATAATTAGAAATTGCTACCTGCAGACACATAAATACTTATTTCTATTTATTCAACAAGACACAAAAAAACAGATATAGACGAGAACACATCAAATAAAAATATTACATGAACAATGATCAATCAATTGTACAATAGCATACTTTGTAGTTTATTTTAATAGTTTCCAACTATAATAAGTTTCTAGTTTTTGGAAAGTTATATTTCTATCGTCGCAAACAAACTGATAATAACTTGAAAACTCACCAAGATGTAAAGTGCAGTCTTCAGTGGACCAACCGACCCGCAATCCATTGCTGATGACCTCCTTCTCTGTAGTCTCAGTGGTTGTCACCACAGCACCGACACGCACCTGTAAATATTTCAGTAGTATAATCTTTTATTGTTTCAGAACATTTTTCCTAAAAGTGTAATTTTTCTCAACAAAGAATGACTTTAAAATCGACTAGTTTGAAATGTAACGAATCGTTGGGGTACATTTGTTCACCATGCACATACTTAGTCTAACTATATAAATACTGTCCCAACATTTTGTAGTCAAAAATTTCGGAAATGGAATGTCACTTAAAATACTTTTGTTTACATGTGACATTAGTAGGCTTCATTCTTCTAGAAAATCCTCACTTGATGGTATTCATCCAAGAAGTCATCATGGAGGGGGGCATCAAAAAAAATCGAGTCGCTGTTACAGCTCTACATAACTGCAGTAAAACGGCGAGCGAGATATTCAATCTGTTACAATCGCTTCGAATCTCACTGAAATTCGTGTACCATACTATCAAAAGGTTCAGAGAATGTCCTCGTTCGATGACAGGCTCAGGAGCAGCCTACCGCGGGATTCCAGGACGCCATTGGAGATCAAAGCTGTTGCTGAGCGAATCCGAAGAAATCCCATCCGCAAGCAGAAAATCTTTTCTAGGGAGATGAAAATTCCACCGAGAACCATCCTCGCATAAATAAAGACCTTAGACTGGCCGCTTATCGGCCAAGTACAGGAACACCGCTTGGCAGCAGCTTTACGAAACATAAGAGCGACCAGAGCGAAAAAGCTGTTCAGCACGCTAAAGGCGGGTACCGGAGAATCCTGTTTTCCAATGAGAAAATTTTCACAGTAGAAGAGAAATACAACCGACAAAATGACAGGGTCCTTGCTCATAGCTCTTAGGAGTCAATTGAATAATTTCTTATTCGTTCCTTTAAATAGTTAATAAAGAATAACTGTTGTATTTCATAACTTTTTGTTAATTTATTTTTGAGATAGACATGTTTTATGTAAGAATAGAATATATGGCAAGACTAGGTATATACACAGAAATGAATAAGGATGATGCAGAATGAAAAGAATTTTTTTTTAAAGATGAAATCAAATGTCCACCTCAAAGCAAACTCGCCCATCATCGACACCGTGCGAAGCCCTAGCACCGGCCCATGCATGAGCGAGAGCGCCCTCAGTCATTGGGACCACTGATTTCAAATCCGGAACCTCGAGGTACTGGTTGAGGTCGCTGTCAACTGAGAATAAAGAAAAACATTACTTGTTATCGTACAATGTATTAAATCATGAAAATGGTTCTAGAGTAAATTAAGAGACAAAACTAATAACAATACTCTGAAAGCTGAGCAAATATATTGAATTATAATAATATTGAAATATGAATACTTTTTACATATGTATAACTATATAATAAATGTAAATATTTAAATAAAAACTAGCCAACATATTTCCTCAGGCAGAAAATAACTTGAATATGTAATTAACAATAGTAAAAAAATATTTTACTGGAAACTCTATATGAATAAAAACGAAATTTTTAGAATTATATAAAAGTTATAAGTTTTATAGCTTAAAGATATACTGTTCCTAATTAAACAAAAATAATTGTAGTGTGAATATATACATTACAATAAATTAAAAACAAACAAATCATCTTCATATCCCAAAATTTTGATTTATTAGTTGCCATGTTTCAATAAACATTTTCTATCTTCCTTAAACTTGGTAATTACGTTTGCGACTTCTATAGAATGTACCCAGGTAAATACATCATTATTATATACCTGTTCATTATTTATATAACTTTAAAACAAAGTTATATCTTCATAGACATTTACAGGTCGTTAATAGGTTAACCGCAAAGTGGGCCACCTGTGAGCGGCACTTGAATTGAGCTAACAATTTAAAATGGGGGTAAATGTCAACATGTTTCAATTGTTTATTATTAACATTATTAATATAATTGTGAAACATGAAGCTCTCAGTGCAGGTTGTTTAAGTATATATTTACACGGGACAAAAATTTAACCAATCTTAAGCATAGTGCGATGTGACAAGTATTGCAACTACATAAACTGTGACGTTAAACCAAGGGACTTACGCTACTTCATTTTTATTAGGTAACAGTTGTGATGATACTTACACCAGGATAGTGTGATTTTGTCGTCGTCAATTTCTGGTTCAGGGACCTTAGTTACAGCGTCGGTTTTCTTGTTAAGTTTCGCCTCTTCCTATAAATAAATACATAATCATCATATAAAATAATATTATCATCAGTGATGCACAATGTGGCAAGCCCACCAAATAAACACAACCCACCCACACAACAATATATGATGTCTTTTACTCTTTCATCTATGACCCTTAATATACAGCATATAGAGCTTTTTGGAGGTGAAATTTTCAGAAATTATTGTCATGCAAATATAACATTTTTATGATTATTGCATTGGTTTTAGGGCAAATAATGCATCATAAAATTATTATGTAACTGAGAATGAACATTTTGCATTAAGAAATTGGTTTGATGGATGTACAGACAGTGAAAAAAAAATACTATAAAATAATTAAAAAAATTTAGAAATTACGAAATTTTGAAAGTAACTTAGCAGATGGGCTATGTCACTAAAATTTTAAATGATATTACCTCAACAGGTAGTGTAAGGACTTCATTGGTATCTGCTATAGTCTTGTAGAAATTACTCCAGCGTGCTTTCTTCTCTTGCTTACGTAGCAAGCGCTGAAGCTTTACAGGGTCCTAAGTAAAAAAATTAACAAATTCATTCACAAGATCTTAAGATCCTGTGATTATCGTAAACTTTTTCATTAGACTACTGAACCTTATAAAAATTGCCTTAAGAGACCTTTGAAGTGTGAAGACTATTTTATATTGTTTCCAAGTTTATTGAAATTGTGCAAATTAGATGCACAATTGGGAAACAAAAGTAGTTCTAACCTTACTCAGTTCCTCAAATTTCTTAGCATCTTCTTCAGCTTGTTTCTTCTCCCTCTCTATTCTCTCCTGCTCACGTATCTTGAGCCTCTCATTCAACAACTCCCACTCTTCCTCTTCTGTAAGTTCACGTTCCCTCTCTCTGTCTTTTTTCTATAACAAAATTTGAACATATACAACTAGATCATTTCGGTGTACATACAGACACATAAACAGTTAGAATCTTGAATGTTACTGATGTACAGTTTTTAAAAAACTATGATACAAATTTCATACATGTCCTCTAAATATTAGGTCACTCAGAAAGCATTGCGAGAAAAGGTTTTTATCTATGTGGGACTAACCAGTTATAATTTATTTCAAAATATGATTACTTATAAAAATAGGTATGTTTCTAATTCAAAACTTAATTCCACACTATTTGCGAGCAAATAAAAATTATTGTGTCTAATTGCAAATGGATTTGCATAGAGAACATTTTGTGCTATGATTTTTTACGATTATAACTGTCGCCTGAAACCGGACGAATCGTACGATAGACTTCAAGTGGCATTCATGGATGAAGGCCATTCTAAGGCACTGGTGGTACTGTTGGTATAATGAATTTAAGCATGGTTGACTAACTTTGGGGGATGAAGAAAGAAGTGGTCGCCCTATGAAGACTGTTACGGAAGAAAACGTGGTAGTGGTGAGAATTTTGATCCAAGACTAGACAAGTTACATACCAAGAGTTTCAGCATATACTGCAGATTGAATCAGGAAGCCTTCGCGTAAATTTTACACGTGCACCTCCGGGTGTGGAAGATAGTTTCACGCTGGGTGTCGCACAACCTCACCGATGTTCAGACGCAGGCAAGGGTGGAATGGTGCCATGATATGATAGACAAATTTGAAACAGGCTCGTCTCGGCGTGTTTACATCGTTACAGGTGATGAATCCTGGACTTATGAATACGATCCAGAAACGAAGCGTCAGCCGACAGTTTGGGTGTTTTAAAACCAATCTACGACTACCAAAGGAAAGCGACATAGAAGCGGGGGGAAGATTTTGATCACGCCCTTTTTCAATTTGACTGGCTACTTGGTGTCAATTCCTTTACGAAACCAAAGAAACATTAAGGCCGAATGGTATACTACCAAATACTTGGCAAAAGGTTCCTCTTGTGAGCAACAAGCGACCAAACAGGGTCCGCGGTCTATTGCTCCTCGACGACAATGCGCCCGCCTACACCGCAATCAAAACGAGGGATTTGCTAGATACCATACTGGTCAAACTCCTGGGTCACCATTCTTACAGCACTGACTTGGCACCGTGTGACTTTTTCTTATTCCCAAAAATAAAAAATCAGCTCAAAGAGATACAATTTTCGTCGCCAGATGTTGCGCTCTCAGCGTTTGAGCAGGCTGTAAATGAGGTGTCTGTGGTGGACTAGAACAACTGTTTCGAAAACTGGTTCAGACGCATGAAACTAAGTATAGAGGCTGGTGGAGAATATTTTGAAAAATGTTATAAAAATATATTTACCTATAGAACATTTTTTTTTATGTTGCAAAACTTTCTTAGTGTCCTGTGTATGTACAAGTACGTAATAAAATATTTATGACACTTTAAGCTCTAACCGTTCATTAAATATACATATATTAATTTACATTTTGCTTTTACTGCATATATTAATCGACAATAAAAAATTTTAAATGACAAACCTGATCAGACTCTATACTTTTTTCTTTATTATTCTCATCCACACTTTCTTCTGCACTTTCATGATCCATTTTTTCAGGTTCTTTTTCTTCACTACTTTCTTTATTATCAGCAGGTTTGGAAGCTGGATCTTCTTGAATCAAAGGATTTTGTTCTGAAAAAGTAAATTCAGTTTTGTAAAATTGTATAGTATGAATATATTCCGCAGTGTATTGTCACAAGCCTGTTCTGAGGAATGCTATACATAAATGAAAAAAATAGGCTCAAAGTCAAGCAAAAAATATCTAACACGTAAAACAGCACTGATAATTGCAATCGAAAAATTTGCTTTTAGTGAAAACTACAACCAATGGTTATTAAAAATTAAAAAAAAGAAAAGAAAAATTACAAATCAAAATGTTTTATGTTCCCACCCCTAGGGATGACAATTTTAAGTTATATAGGAAAAACTATATGCTCTTCTGAATAAAAAAACGTATGATCAAAAACAAGACCACACAGGAAAAAAATTATTAAACTAAAAAAAGGTTCATTATTGAAACCTTTCTTTTTTTCGTCTGTTGATTAAAGTTGGCAATTCCATTATTGTTATAATTTAACTCACAGTATAACCATATAGATGTAACATTTAACTGGAGCTTGTATATGCATCATTACAAATATTTTTTAGAAAACTACATATATTATTATAGCTCATCCAACTCTCAGCACTTGTCACTGACCTTCAAAACTTTCCTGCATACTTTTACCCTCATTGTCTACACCTTTATCCCCCCCAGTAGAATCTTCAATCTTTACAGGAGACTTAGATCTGAAAACAAAAAAATAACAGAAACTTACTTTTTGTACTACTAGTAGTTATCTCTTACTAAAGTGACTAATTAAGTAAGTCAAACAACATCATTTACTACTGGTTATTTGACTAAAAATGCAATACCAAATTTATTAATTTTCCTTCTTAAATATATGTCACCTAAATTAAAATTATTAAGTATAATACTTACCGTTCTTCTAAATTATAAATATCCATGGAATCAACATCTTCAGGTTTCTTCTCCAGTTCTGGTTGTTTAGGACTATCCTCTTTTGGTGTTGCCTCCATGATCAATGGCTCGGAACTTATAGATTCTTCCAATTCTTTTTTCACGGTTTTATCAATTGATTCAGGTGGTTCCTCTCTCAATAGCTGTGAATAGATTTTAACCTTGATTAATGAATACATTTTTCATTTACTTTTAACAATATTAATATGTCATTATTATGTATTTTCATTGGAATTTACAGAGTAATATATATAACATAAATTCATATAGTAATAAATATTAAGTAATAGTTTGTAGTTGTTTCATTACAAATACTTGTACTGGTAATTGACTTCCCAAAACATAACCCCAATATCTTAACACATTCAGTCCAGCCCTGAAAATAAACCTCCCTTATCCTGTTGTATGTTGGGCCATAAACTCTTAACAGTTTTTTTTTTATTTAAAAATGAATTGTTAGAGTTTAGAGCTAAACAATCATTTAGTTTTGTCAGTCAATAGGGTTCAGTAAGAACAGGTGGTAGAATAACAAGCTAAACATTGGTGAGCAACTGGCGACAAACCTAAAAATCGGCTATTCTACATAAAATTGTTAAAATAAAATCAATAGTATTTCTTAAAAGCCATCTGACTATCACTTACATAATGTCAATATTTAAAAGAGTATTCTGGGTTATGCTTCATTGGACTTTTAACTAGAGGTGAAATTAGTATCTAAGGTTCACAAATTATAAGAAAGATAAATAAATTTACAGAACCTTGGCTGGTATGGAGGCTAAACGTGAAGATGACGACCTGCGTGTAGTCCTAGCTGCCGGAGCTGGCCGGTGCGGTGTCGCTGGCTCATCAACATCCTCTGTTGATGTATCAAGCACAGATGTTTCTGCAAACACTACAACAACCAAAATTTATTCAAAATTTATAATCACACAAAAAGTAAAAACATAATTGCATTATATATTGACATTTATAAAGTAATATCATGTAAGAATATTAACTCTAAATGGAACAATTCCATCATATTAGTATCATAGTTTTAGTTATATGGTTCTATTTAATTGTCATATGTTCATAAAAAATATTGACGTTTTAAATTTCTCCAATCTGTCATATTGTTAAACCACAATGAGACGGAAGGAAGTATGACGTCACTTTGGAATTTTTTAATTTGGAGGACAAAACCATTTTAATTTTTTTATCACTCTTATAGTTGTTAGATGCTAATATGTGTGACTTGTTTTTACACATGTCATTCGTCAGGAATTAGACTTAAAAAGCTATCTGGACTGATAAGGATTACAACATTTTTTGGCTGATGTGGATATTTACATTACATCTTAACTATTATTATTTTTATTTTTATATCTAGAAAGATTCTCTTTATCGGTGGAAAAACTGTACTCAAACTAAATCAGGAAAATAGTGAATATTATTCTAGTATTCATTTCATTAATAATTTCCTGAAATTGAATTCATGGAAAATAGACGAATTTTGCTAAAGATTTCAACATCATAGTGAAAAGTCCGCAAAATTTTTAATATATCTCTAGAAATGGAATTTACTACAAAGTTTTATTCCATCAGGAAAAATATATCATAAATGTTATATATAACCGTGACTAAATTGGCTTTGAAACCGTTGCGTTTCTTGACATAACTTACCCGAACCATACATATTTAAATATTTTTAATACAATGATAGTGCCTAATATTATTTTAATGTATATAAATTTTGTTTTGGAATTACAAATTATACGTAAAATTTAAATTGTTAAGAAATAAAGTTTTAGTAATTTATTATATGCATGAAAATTTTAGAATAAAGCAAGAACCAGTGAAGATTTTTTAATCGGGTTATCTGAATAGCCTAATAAAACATGGCGAGAGTCCTGTTTGAGTACACGTGCGTTTGTTACGATGTAAATTAAAAAAATAGCGGAATATCAGATATTACACAATATATAAAATGATTGTATTAATAAAAACAAAACAAATTACCTTTGCCTGTTCTAGTTTCAAGAGCTTTCTTTAAGCGTTCTACTAATGCCGCCTTATTACCCTTCGTGTCCAATCCAAGAGCGCCAAGCTCTGATCTAAGATCCACTACCTTCATTTTAGCTGGATCCATTTTATTTAAACTTAATGTCCACAGCACAAATGCTTAATTCTTAAATTGTGCACAATAAAACACTCATTAAACTGTCATTACATTACTCGCAAAAATTATTTCACAGAAAGCGCCAAGACGATCAAACATGGCGGAGTAATGATGCGTGCGACGCAAAGACAAAAATTATTCCGTTCCAATTAACACAATTAGAAAATTTTATTTAAGCAAACAAATTTCTGTACCTTATTTTACTCAAATAACTTAAAGCTATATTACATTCAAGTTGGCCATTTTACACAAAATTTATAATTTATATTTATTCTGCACGTAACATTTTTAATCTTTATATTGTTGTAACTAAGCAACAATTTAAAATCATAAATAAACATTGTTATAGTTTTGGAGTTTTGGTATTTTTTTTATAAAAACAAAATTTTATTAATATGGCGCGAAAAGAAGAACCAAAAAGTAATAATGAAATATAAGTTCGATAATTTGTAAATCAAAGCGAAAATCATTTATGTTTTTAATTTACAGTACAACCTAATAATGAATTAGAAAAAAGAATTATTGATGCTTTTGAAGTTTTTGATCACTCTGGAAAACAAGTTGTGGATGTTAGAGAAATAGGTACAATACTGCGATCTTTAGGTAACAAAAAGCTTTTAGTGTAAATATTGACACATAAAACACTTTATTAAATGGTTAAACCAGATGACGATTAAATATTTTCATTCAACTTTTATTCATTTATTTATTTGGTGATCCAAGAAATCTATTAGAATCATAAGTCTATCAATGATTTATCATTTCAAAACGAATTTGATTTTAAACGACATAAAACATACTATAATGAAGAACTAACATTGTAATTTATTATATTGGATACGTTGGTTCGTAAAAATCGTATAAAACCTCAAGTTTTTACACAAGTTTTTTAAATTTATATATATTTGACGCCAAATCCTAGTCGTTTGACAGAATGTTACAAATTTTATTAAATAACATGAAAATATTCTATATAGTAATTTTATATCAGATGCTATAAGTGTAAATAGTTTTGCATAATTAAAAAGTAACAGGCGGTACATCGGAAAAACAATTTAAAAATAAAAATATCATTCTTTTCATAAATTTAACCAAGTCATGGTCTATGCGCGGTCACAAATATACTGATGAGATAACTATACAATTGTATAACCTTATAAAAAAATACGATGTTTAAATTAAAATAAATAGGTGAAAATGATATCGTGACACATTTGTTTACGTATGAATTATATGAAGATATCTGGATCGATTCCGGGACCACATAAGCAGTAAATTTGAATTGTAGTAAGGTTTCTACAAACCCACATGATTAGCTATCCACCCTTACACTCAATATACCACCAAAACGGTATTGCTATTTTCCGGTAGTCATGCAAACGAGTCTGAATATTCTACGTGAGCATGCTTTACCATCTACAGCTTGAAAAATCACTTAAAACGTAGTGACATTAAGGTCAAGCGTTAGCCCTTTTCCCATATTTTATTTGTAGGGTGCTGTCCTACAGAAGCTGAAGTTCAAGAAGTAATTTCAGCTACTGAAAATAAAGAGGCGACAGATAACGTTCCTCTGTTGAACTTTTTACCTTATATGTCTAAAGCGATGACGGACCACAAGTAAGTTTTATTTCTCTTATGATGGAAATTATTTATATAATATGTAAACATGGAAGTTCGACCTAAAACACACTATATATTTATTTATAACCAATTTTTGTTTATTTGTATACGAAATGAACATAAAAGATATCATCGTTATACCACACAATAAATAAAATATTGCGAAGGAAGCAATTTTTTCATAACCTCTATAGCGCTTAATAAAACAAATTTAAAATTTGTTGTAAAATAGGCTAATGTGTATCTTTGCTCATTTTACAAAAAATAATAAAAAAAGTGTAAAATATGAATTGTACTTACTTTTGAAAAATGAGAGGTCTCTCTCGCTTTTAATATTTATTTGTGAAGTTTTATTAATTAAAAATCACTATAATTAATTACACTCACGTTTTCACAGTTACTACTACAAGCTATAGCACGCTTTTGAGGTACGAGATATACTATCGATATTACGCGAATTACAAAAAGTAAAGTACCTACATTGAACAGTAATAAGTAAAAATGACGGCGATTCTCGTGTTATTTCGCGCCACGGTCATAGATAAGATAATAGAAAACTTTGGTATATAATAGAAAACGTTATATGTTACGTCTATTTGTACAAGAAGAATGTATTTGTTTAAAATCAATATATTATTCACTGAATAAGAAAGAAAACCTGTCGCCTATATTAATTTTGTTATTGAAAGTGAAAATTTTATTGGTTTTTAGCAAATTTTAATAAACAATTATATTAAGTAAATTTAATGGATTTCTTTACAAAATTTATGAGCAGCTCATAGCCTACAATGAACAAATCCATTTAAAAAACAAAACAAGATCTGTCCATGTAGGAAATTCAAAACTCCCGAACATAGATGTGTAAACTACAAAAAAAAAACAAATTGAATACCATTTTTAGTAAATTAGTTTAATTGGGTTTGTTTTTTGGTTATGTAGATTTTATCCTGCAACTGCAGAGTTATTGCTGGCAGCTTTTCGTTATTTCGACAAAGATAACCGCGGCTTTCTTACTAAGGAGAGATTTGCCAAATTGATGCTTGAAGAGGGTGAACCGTTCACACAGGTTTGCCATCTTTGAAATATTTTATTGACAGATCTATTTTTCGTCCCGTGAAGTTATAGGATCTATACAATTTCAATTACATAATTATTTGTGAGCGTTATAAGAAACTCTAGATTCGAATGATATTATTTGTAGTTTTATTGACGATTATTTCGGCTCCACTTTACAACTAAAAAAATTACTTTTTTTTTGCTGTACAGCATTACAATTTATTTTTATACACAGAAAGAAAATTATTAGCGGAACAGATACCACATTTAATTTTCTTTTATATCATTATTACAGTCTCACATTTAAAAGATTACAAATCAATGTTATGATTGTTACTTTATGTGCGTAGTGAGGTTAGTAAAATAACGTGCTGCAAACAGTTTAATGATTAATATAACGTAATAATATGCTATTTCAGGAGGAGTTTGACGAAATGATGCAAACTGCTTTGGATCCCGTCACTAATAATATCACTTATGAATATTACATTAATCAACTATTGGTATGTAAACATATATTTTTTTTTAATAAGAGATTCTATTTATGAAATAAGCACGGAAGCGCTGGCTGTAGCCAGATAAGGGTCAAATTTTTTCAATAAATTTGTAATCCAACAATATTTTCTCGCAAACTGTAATGCCGTTACCACCTTAGCATATATATCTGAAATGCTAAATATAACAATTTAAATGAGATATAAATTGAAATGGAACTTTACATAGTAAAAAATTCTCCCTAAGACATGTTTATGAAAAATTAAAAAAAGACACTTACATTTTAAAGTATTTAAATCTAATTAAATTACTTCTATTCAAAATCAATTCATTGGAATTTAATTTATTCAATAAAATGTACATGATGTACAGAAAACATTTGAAGGTATTTTGATAGTGTTTCAATGTAATAAAAGGAAATGTGATTAATGTTTATTTTTAAAAAGAAACAATACTAATTATTCTGCATGAGTCTGCTCGAACTTCTTGTTCTAAGAGTCCTTGGTGTGGCTACACTTTGGCGAGATGGTTTTGATGGTGTATCTTTGACATTTGATTTAACGTTTTTATCGCCATTGCTATGTAAAATTTCGTTTTCTGAAGCAATAATACATATTTTTTCATCAACTTCTTCTTTTAGAGTCTCCAGAACCCGGGCATCATTGCACGGAGGACTAGGAGAGTACATATTATTTTTCGACTCAATCTCTTCAGATTCACTCTCTAATTTCGGTTCAATATTCAATGATTCACTCTCTTCTATTACTTCAAGTTTTATGTTGGGATCTTTATTTTTGGAGACCAGCTCTTCATTAGTTGCACTGTCTGGTACTGAATCATATGACGCATTTTCTACTTTAATATTTCTTATGGTATTTACTTGGGTCTCAGACTTCTCACTTTTATCAAAAGCATCATCTGCATTACGAATTGATGATAAAAGATCGGATATTTGATTGTCAAGATCTTGTGGTATGATATCTCCATCAGTTTTATTCTCTTTAAACGGCAACAAAGTGTTTTGCGATGGTTTATCGTTTGCCTTGATAATTAGGTTTGAATTTCCTGTAAATAAACTGTATGGTTTAAATTTTTCTTTTAAAACAATATAACTGTACTGTATTGTCAAAAAATGTCTTATTTACCAATGACAGACCCACTTGCTGCTATAGCATCATTGAAATCTTTTTCAGTATTAAAACCAACAACCAACAAATTTTGGATAACTTTATGTTTTTTGATACTAACTGCGTTGAATTGGTTCAAAAATTTATATGCATCACTTCTATTTGGGAGACTGGGTTGACCAAGTACCTGTTGTAATTATAACTGGTATTAATTAAGAAATAACTATTAGAGTGCAGTAATTGTTTAGATTTTGTTGACAGATATACAGATGAACAAATGTTTTTTCGACAGCTTTTTTATTAATGAACTTACACTTGATCCCAATTCCACATTAACATCATTGTATCATTATGAAGCAGTTGATAGTGAAGTGTACTCACTTAGAACTCTGTGGCTGCAACACTTGACAACCAGAACAAGACAACTTTATTATAATGAGGTTAGCATTGAGAGTGGTAGCTAGCCAGGCAGGTTCGAAAAAACTCAACAAATAACTAAACTCCACCAGTTATGTCGCCTGTGAATCCCCCATATAACTAAACAAATTATAAACCACTGCACCCATAAAGGCAGGTGTAAGAGGAATCATTTATATTGTACAGTTTATAATTCTGTTAAGGAAGTTAGTGGGTTGAAAATTAGAAATTGACTGCTGTAGAAATATTTTGTTTCTACATTAGCAGGACAAACAATTTTTACATACCATATATGTAAAAATTGTCAAAACAAATTTCTGATTGCCTTTACCTTTACAAAGTGATGTGGAGGGGCGCCGGTTTTGTTTTTCTGCACTGTAGTACCTACAGAGTTATCTGTTTTGCTATCATCTATCACTTCCATTGGTGAAGATTTATCCTCTTTAACATTTTCATTCATCAAACTTTCTTGAACATAATCTTTCGATTTTTCCTCAATTTTTGGAATTTCACCATTACTTATTTGATCAAAAGGAACGATAGGGCTTTTTTCTTTAATTTCAACGTGATTGTTGGATTTTCCTTTATCAGTGTCATTTGTTAATATCTCTAAACCTTCTCCTTGTTCAATCTCAGGGTCGTTCTTTATCATGTGCTCTTCATCTTGTTCATTTATAGTAACGTTATTGATAGCGTCGTATTGTTTGTTGTGCAGGAATATCTGTATTATATGCTGAAAGTTTTAGAATTCGTTAGAATTGTGTTAAAGTAAATTTAATTTTGCATTTCACTATAACACTAACCTCTGCGAAGTTCGGCAAAATCTTAGGTATTCTATCTTCTAGTAATGCATCGACCAAAGAAGTATAAAAAGTTTTTGCATCAGCATTTCTCTTTTTGATATCATCTAAGTTTTCTTCTGTTAAACATGGACGAGATTCGATAATTTTTTTAACCACCATGTCCTTCCCTTCGCTTAACAATTGCAGCTGAAATAATAACAATGTAAACAATGTAGATTATAAACTTATAATACAAGAGAAAAAAAAAGAAATACCTACCCTTACAAACAAGTCGTTTAATTTCTTTGATAATATTTTATTGAAATATGGTTGGATTAAATTCTCCGAATCTAAAAAGGAAAACTATTTATAGTTGTATATATATTTAACATATTGGAAACATTAACCATTCTTTAAGATGTGAAAAGGTCACAACAACCTTCTTCAATCTCCTGATTCTTAAATTTTGAAGGATTCCGAGTATTAATGTAGTATCAATGTACCTTTTAATTTACTAGAAATATCTGCAACTACAGTTCTACATCTATATTTTATACAAAATGGATTAATGGTTAAATAGGACATTCAAGTAAATACCCAAAAGAAATTTAATTATGGTCACAAATTTGTCATTGATTTTATAACAATACTGGGTAGGTAACAATAATTGTTGTCTTAGTTGAAAGTGAGTTGTAAGTGAAAAGGAACCATTAAAGGTTTTATTTTTAACAGGTGTAAAAAATACACTTGTTACATCAGGCCTTATTTGTTTTATCTATGCAAAATAATAAATTAAATTTTTTATTTTTCATAGATTACAATATAACAACTTTGTTTGCTAAAATATGAAGAACTTAATTATGCAATTGCTATGACACTATTTATATGTTAAGCTCAACTAAGTATGAGAAGTAGGAAATAAGCCATTCGATAAATTAATTCCTGAAAATCAGGAAATCTTACTTCCCATTCCAAGATTAGTGTACTCACCTTGTATTCGATTATAATAAAGTATACATTGATTTGTTGTTATCTAGCATACCAACTATATGAAAAACTTGACAATGGAAATAAAATTCGATTTTGTTCATTTTGTAGCTTATATAGCTATTCGCAAACCTATGTTTATTATTTCAAATAATATAAATATAAAATAAAGCCATCCGTGTTACAGTTAACTATCAAACATATTGTTAACTGAAAAATATGTACACATGAAATTACTGATTTAAAGCTTTGTTTGATGTTATGATGCACATAACAACAAACAGGGATTACTGGAAATAATTAAAAACCAGTGTGTACCATATACATTGTTCCTAATGTATTAGATGATACAAAAGCTTTGTCTATCAGTAATTGTTCAGTGTATATAAATACGTGTAAATATTTTTTGAAAAAGAAAAAACCAAAGTATTTTTAAACCAATGATTTAAAAAAATATATACCATTGATTTTGCCAATCGTAAGCCGTGTGGGAATATTGTGTTGATGAAATAAACAAAATAGTTATACCTGAATTTATAATGGCATTATCCAATATTTCCTTGTCGGTAGTTGCCGGGTATGCGCTACGGTACGTAGACACAATCTCGACGAACCGTCCGACAACTTTGTTGAGCATTACGATTCGGAGACGTTCGCGAATGCTTTGCTTGATAGAACGCTGAACGTGTTTAGAATTAAACAAACTCGTCTTTTCTTCGTTAGTGCAATAGTGTTCTTTCATTTCTTTAAGAATGGCGCCTAGAGCTAGCTCTAACCGACCGGTGACTTGCTGGGAAGGCACCTGATCGGGCAGTAACATGAATGCGTTCGGATTTTTATTTAGAGCGGACTGAATACCCTTTTTCTTAGGCGGCACTAGAGCAGGGTTGAGGTTAGCCGCGATTTTAGGTTTGGCTTTTGGTTTGGTCACCTTATTTGGTGTGAAGTCTTTACGATTCCTAGGATTGGTTGGCCCTGCAATACGGCGCCCTATACTAGGTCTCGTTGTGATACTCATGAGAGGTATCGGTGGGCTCATGCGTGGAGGATTTGGATCCGCGAAAGGTCCAAACCTCGGAGGAGCCATAGGGTTCGGGCTCATGTTGAACCTATCATCATCCCAAACATTGATCGTGTGGCGTTTTTTAATCGACTGTGTGGGACCATAGTTGATGTAACTAGGTTCCGCGCCATCGTCATAGAGGTGGGCATAGCTCTGTGAGCTCGTTTGGTGTTGTGCATATGGAAAGTTATGGGGCAGGTGATCGGTCTCATACTGCCTCTGAAATTTATAAGCAATATTGACAGATTGAGTACAGTAAAGGAATCAAGCCTTTTATTAGATAGAAGAATATAAAATGGCCATTTGAATAAATCCTTCCTACATATGGAATACCAATGAATATGCTATATATGCTTTACTTGCAACAATTTTTTAATTAACTCTCTGCAGACTTCTAATAAAAAACTTTAATGTCATTTATAGCGTAAAATACTGAATTTCTTCATGGTATCCATATCAATTTTAAATATATGTAAAGTTTTAAGTCCTCTATAGGTGGTTTTCCAAACTTGAGTTAGGCAACCATACTATATTGACCAATATAACAATTCTTAAAACATTAAATACAATAATTAAATCTGAAAGAAAATATATTCATTATTATTTTAAAAACGAATAGGTTTAAGAAGCATAAAAATAGAGAATAATTTGAAATTGACATTGAAATCGGAAATTAAGATTTGTCGAAATCGGGGACACAAAACGGGGGCAACACACTTCTGTGCATGCACAAATTCAAATAAAGACATTAGTACAATTCATTACTGCTTTTTAAAAATTAATTAGCTCTTATGAAAAACTTCAACCACAGATATAACTCCAGGTTATCTAGCAGATAATGTAATTTGGACCTAATATATTACAATATTCAAACATTCAATAATTGGAGGTGTCATCTCACCTCTCATATTCACAAAAAAATATTTGGCATGCAGGAGGATTAGTTGGCAATTCCAACAGTACAGTAGGAGCATACACAATATGAAAAAATAAAATATTATAAAGACATCGGTATTTGGAAATAAACAAACCCGGGACTCTTCATGATAAATATGTTCCTCTATAGTACTACTTAGGTTTATCAAAGTTATAAATTAATAAAAACATGGACAGAGGTATTATTTGTAGAAAATTCACATGACCAAAAGTGAAATGTCTGATACGTAAGAAAGAAATGCTACCCAGGATCTGGGAGGTGATCTCATCAAGTCATTTCAAAACCGTGTTCCTTAAAACCTATAGATGCTTATGTAAGCAATTGCTGCAATGAGATAGAAAAAAATGTAACCATAAAAGTTTTTTAACAGTTTCTCAAGAGAACCTCGGTTATAAGTAGCACAATAAGCTATAAACAGATCTTGATAAGACATGAAATTAATTAGGAATACACTATAACAGTATCCCTAAAAAATTAAATATCTATATAAGTATAAATTCATGTGTAATATTACATACAAATGTTAAATATTGTGGAAGACATTGCTCTACAGTATTTGTATAAAAAACATAATTACATAAATATATGGAACATGGAGATAAATGATATGTATGCTTATTGATAAACTTCTTTTCAGATTTTTCATTCCACCAAACATGTAAAGTCAGTTTTAATAAGACTATTTTATATGGTATATGTAATTGTATATACAATTAATTTTATGTAGAAATGTTACTTTAACTTGAGGTGTCTCTTTAAAAAAATATAGGAAAATATAATCTATTATTAACGTTTGCCTCATTTGATTGATTTATGTTTAGGAGATAAAATCCATAGCTATTTCTCAGAGATCACTTGGTAGTCATTACTTCATAGCTTTAAATATATTATTCTCTTGCAGTAGTTACATTCATAAGTATACTAGTCATGAGAAGAAATTTCATAGATTGTTTTCATATACCTTTCTATGAAACATTTGTTCATTATTAAGCCGCTGTTGTTCATGCTGTAATAGCTCCCGCCTGCGTTGTAACATCTCCAATTCCTGATCGAGATTCTGAAATAAAATTATTTTATATAATTGTATTTCTGGAAACTTAAAAAAATTATTCAAAATCAGTCAACTAAAAAGGCCAGGCCAATTATAACTTACTAATAAAATAAGCATTTTAATGGACATTTACATAAACTTTATTCGATAACACACATATTTACAATAAAAAGAGTAAAAAACATTACATATACGACAGGGTACTTTGCATTTTGCATTGAATAGAGACAACCCAACGTGGACTATTGCGGCTGGACCATGTCAATGGTCATCCATGGAGCCTATTTATTATAAATTTAAAGTAAATTAAATAAGATAAATGTATTTAGAAACAAGTAAAAACTAATACTTAGGGTTGCAATGACGAAACAATTAAAATATATATACATAATCAATTAAAGCCGAAGGAATAAATGAATAAAGATAATGTCACTCTACAAATAATTAATATCTGGATCAATAAATGGTTATTCTAAGGACATTGGTAGGCTAGAAAGTACTTGTTTTTGGTGAGTGAAAAGATATTGCATATACTGAAGCTTAATGCCTAATGGTTTTTAGAGTTTAATAAGGGTGTTGGTATATTATTCCTACATAGAGTGACAATGTATGTATTAACTCTCATGAAAAAAAAAACGGAAATGTGTGCTAGGACTCGTAGAACATGGTTCGATGGAACCATTTAAAAGATCCTTTGCTAACCATAACAGATGTTCTATTGGTAGGGGATGCAAATTTTTTCATAGCAATTGCAGATTTACCACGCATAAATATCGAGACATTTCTGCGCACTACGAAATGAATAAAACTTCAACTGGTCTATTACGTTAATAAATGTTTGATACAGGCTATTTTTTTTAATATTCGTTATAAATTTGCTTGACATAAACAGGAAAAATATGGATGGAAGTCTTTCAGTACTTTTCAACCAATTTTCAATACAATCACAAATAATGACGTTTCAAGAAAACAAAACATTCGATTGAGTGCATTTTTATAAATTCACAAAAGCCATTATTGGAAGTAAAAATAATTAAAAATATAATTGCAAATGCTTACACGAATATGATTAGTTACCAGAGGACCCGTAGAATCACTGTGTACACGCCTCATATTATGGTTCGTTTCGTGACCTGAAATCAGACATTTTGTGGTTTATAATTTTACTCAATTTTGTAACTAAAATTTATCTGCATATGTGTTAAAATTACTTACGAACAAAGCGTCGAGTCAAATTCAATAAAATATATACTTATTGATAAAATACGACGTATATACGTTGTTGAAAACCACACAATACAAAATGGCGAATCAATAGAAAAAGTTGACGCAGAACTGACATAATCAGTCAAATGCGAAATGTCAAATGTTAATAATGAAACAACATCATTCATCGACCAACTATAGGGACTACAATAATTTTAAAATATTACGCCTTTCAGAAAAACAATATTTCTACTGTTAATAAAAAGAGACCTATATTATTTTAATTATTTTTAAATTTTATGTATAATCCATATAATTTTAATTCATTCTAAATATCTCAGGTCGCTCCAAAAACTGTTTATGACATAGCTGATGCATTAGAGGCAGAGAGGAAAAGATTGGAAGCTGCCGCACCAAGGAAAAGACGTGCTTCGGAACTTTTACAAGCTGCCCAAAATTGATAAAGTGCTGATTAAATACTTCATTAAAATTAGAAATATATTACATTCCTAGTGGAATTAGTTCTAAAATATTTTTTTAGTTTTCATTAATAATCGAAAGCACAAAGTAAATCGTTACTATTTTTTATTTTATTAATACTGCAACGACCATTTAATTGAATGCAAAAATTATTTCATTAATTAATGATGGTTATTGTTACTAATTTATTGTGTAAAAGAAAATAAAAACGAAACCAGTAAATTAATAGTATAAAAAGATAGTAGAGAACGAAGTATAATAACCCTTTCAGTATCTCTAAGCTATAATAGTATGTATCTGTAGAAGGCATATAATTATAATCAAGAAAATAATAAGAGAATTTATTAATGATTGTAGATAATAACTTTATCGTCTTAAAGCGACAAGTGCAATTTAATTTCGCTAACTGAAACCTTATCGCTTACTATCATGATCGTTCTGCTCTTATTGCGTCGTTGTGAACAATAGGAACCTAATAAGTACCGTGTACAGATTGCCTTAATACTATAGAGAAACTCTATGGAATCCATCTAAATGTTTTTGTAGTTTCCGTAACCTATTCTTATTAAAAAAAATATTGAAATCATAAATTTGTCCATTGTTAACTTTATTATTTTGTTCTTAATTATATTTTTTGTTACCAGGTCGAAGAAGAATTAGTTGACACCAAAGAGCTGCCAAAATGAACGATTTTCACAATTTTTGTTAATTATTTCTTACAATAGTCAAAAACTTTTTTTTGAAAACCATAGTTTACGAAATAATACAAAATTATAATGATTTGTCACGTTTAGTATTTTATTCCTAATAGTAAAAATATAATTGTTATTTTTCTTCTTCAGAATCGCAACACTCGTCTAAAACTATTCCTTTTGATATTAATGCAAGTATATCTTGATCATCCATTTCCTCATCTTCTTCAAATGTATTTGGAGAGACTCTTTGTCCATTCTCCATTAAATCTGATGTGAAATCTTTTTGTACACTTCTATTATTCTTTTTTTTATAAATAATGTTTTCATCAGTAGCATATTTTTTAGTTTTATTGGTGGTTTGTTCTTTAACATTGTTGGTCAGTGTAGTTTGAGACTTACTAGCATTATTGCTATCACTGTTATTATTAATCACTAATTTTTCCTTAGTACACTCAAACTTTGTAATATTTATGTTAGTTTCATTTGCCTCGGCTTGTATATCATCATTTGTGACAGAACTTATATCTTTAACATTAGACAAATGTACAGGTTTGCTTTCACTTGAACTATCTTTAGATTTTTTTTCATATTCATTACTTTCTAGGGAACATTCATTTTGTTCTGATCGATTTATGACTGTAACCTGGCCTTTTACTGAACTATTTTCTTTTTCATTGTTTTTAATACAAGTAATATTTTCATCTTCAAAATTTTCTTCGCATTTTCTCTGATTAACTTCACCGCTGGAACCAGATTTCAGTTTCGGAGGGCATAACAAGAACTTATAACACGGTTTCACTGTTACCTTCACATGACCTGAGGAAAACACATGCAAAAAGTAACTTAGCCTATTTCAATATAATGTTAAGCTGAGTAATTGAGTGTATGCCTATTCGTCAATTAATTTATTTCTTTTGAATAATAATGGGTATTCTAATTACATTGAAAATATAAAGTTTCTCTATACTTTAGATAGATTTTTTGTGCATACATTTAAAATATATATATTTTTTATTTACCCACCACAATAAACTTCTTTGGTATTGCAAATATGAATAAAGTCGTCGATATTATTCAATTGCGCTGCAAAAACGTCGACGCCTTGATCTATACGCTTAAATGATTGTAACTTATATTTATTGATGAAATCTGTCAAAGTACCCTTTGCAGGCCGATCTGTGAAGTAAATCTGTAAGACAAAAGAGTTAAGTATCAATTATTTATTTTTAACTGGCAAAATACCACAATTTTGCTTACTGCTTTTTACATGCCGTAAGCAGGCTTTTAATGTCTTTAACAAAAAAAAGAAATAAGGTAGTCAAATTGATAATACATAAATAGTAAATATAAGATTGCAGTAGTAAAATGTCTTCTTATATTTTCATCTATATCTTTATTATATGCGGCTTAAGTGCGTTTGTCGTTGATAGCTTATTAGTTGCTTGCGTAACTGTACTAGCCAACGGGCTGAAGTTGCAATGGCATTTAAATAGTCGTTCATATATACTGATACCATACATGCTGATATCACTGTGTTAATTGAATTACGATGGTTTTTAATAAAATTTAAATATTTTTGATTCATATAGTTGTTGCTTATTATTCATGTGACAATATTTACCTAGAAACATAGAAACGTTGAGAAATAAAAGGAGATTAGCGGTGGCTCTTAAGAAATGTACCACCAGTGGTATCCTTCGTTGGATTCTAAGAAATTAAGCAAGTAGATGGGGAAACCACAGTAGGGAAAGGGGCGTCATCACCGCCGGCCTGCGTCCTCGGTAATCCAGTTTAAATTAGCAAACATTGAACAAATCATTTTAATTACAAATTATAATATTTAGAACAGCGGTCATTTCATGTGACCCCGCAGGGCTTTCTAGTATCATATAAGCCACTTAAACTAACGACAGGCCAAACACCCTCAAAAGTTATAGCTAATATTATAAATAACAAGTGTTTTCATATTGTAACTTGTTACAACTTTTTAGTGTAAATTGTGATAGTAATACCTAACCCAGTCATTATTTGGACAATTTCATTCTAAATATCCAAATAGAAACGAAACTTGTTTTTTATTATTTACCTTAACATATAATGAATTGTGAATATTTTCTTGTCTAATGTTTAGTCCTAAGATCTGAAAAAAAAAGATGTTATAAGTTATTGGATACTGAATATATACAATATTTTAATATTTTTAACTCTTATAAATTAAACGGAAGTACTTAACAGAACCTGCTAACAAATGAACAAACAGACCAACAGCGGCTTAATAATAGGGTTTTCCTTGTCACCTTGGGTACGGACCCTAAAAAATATCCTCTGCATAATAATATGCATGTCGACGTCACAGGTTACTATCAGTCACTTTCCTTTTTCTATATTGTGGCTAACATCTCCCCAAGATACCACGTATAGTAGCGAAACGCGTTGAAATTATAATTAAGTCCTATATTCGCGATTCGGAAATTAGCTAATATTTTTTTTAGCGTTTTAATAGCCATTTACCGGTCAATACCCTCGGTAGTTACAAATTTTCAATGCAACCAAAGTCATATAAACCCACCTTTCTCAAATCACCGCCGGATTCATTCTTCAACTTGTCAATTACTAGTTTTTCCTCTTTATTGGCCGGATCATCGTTGAGTTCGTGCCACATCTGCGAAAGATGGTTTTTTTTAATTGTTTTTAATGGCAATAGGCTAATACTTGAACTCAATTTCATCTGATATTAAGTGACAGCGGGGTAGTAGACGGTGAAGGGTGCCTCACTCAAGAACACTCACACGCTTACTTCTGGAACACGACAACGCTGTTACGGCGGCAGGTTGACATCGAGGGTGGTAGCTAGCCAAGCGGATTAAAAAAAAAGTACACAATGCAACTCCTGAGGTTCCGAATCAACCCACCTTTCTCATTATATTTTCCAGTTTAGAGACCAGACCGCTCGATACCGCAGGGCCCGACTTCTCGCCTTTCACCATTAAAGGCTGGTCTTTATTGACGTCTTCTTTTCGTTTTTCATTAATAGGATTTGTCGCGTCTGTATGTAAAAAAAGAAACTATATTTATTAATTTTAATATACAATAATTAACACTTTACACACAACTGCTCCCTCTCTTGGGACATTTCAAGTTTTAGCACTTCAATCCAAACTAGTGTGAAATATAAAAAGGCTTGTAAATACACGTTTCTGCCACGAAGGAGAGAACGTTTAGAATGGTTCGGAGTGTAAAGGGTATGTGATGTACGGTACGGGTGGGTATGTCTTTTTTATTATTATATCTACCAATATATATTATTACACAATTTATTTATTTTCATGTTTCGTTGAGCAGCTCAATGTACTATGTATAATGAATACTTCGATGGATGTTGACTCTCAGTGACCCTCAATGTAAATCTGCGGAGGTAACAGCATTGCTGTGTTGCGGGACTCATATATCGTAAAGCAAGAGTATTCTGGGTATTCACGCTTCACCATCAACTGCCTTAAGATCATTTAACGTCAGGTGAAATTGAGGTTAAGAGTATGCCCATTGCCGATAAATAACGAATACCGTATTTTAAACAAATACTGAGTGTTGCGTATAATTATTTCACGGAATTTTCGATTAATAGCAATTTCAGACCTTCACCTGGCTTAGTCACAGTTTTTAGCGCTGCGGGTGCTTCTTCCTTCTCGGTTATAGCATTATCAACGGGATCTACTTTCTTCTCCTCTTCAACGATATTCGTTGCTTGTTCCGCTTTTTTAGTAGTGGCCACCTTTTTCACGGGTTCTGGCTTACATATAGGCACATCCCTTTTAGTCATTACGCTGACTTTCTTTACTCCAGCCATATTTTTTACTAATACGCCCTTTCCTGTTAGTATAGTCTTTTTCGCTGGAGTTCTTCTCTCCATGGGAATAGGCCTTTTAATTGATGCGTTATTATTGTTTGGACTTTTTACAGATATACCTCTATTCATAGGGATGAACTTCTTCATTGGCATGTCTCTACCTATTGGGTGTGGTCGCGTCATCGGTTCGATCCATTTTGCTGAAGCTCCGATGAAAGGTTTTGTGTTAAATCTTGATCCCGTTTTCCCTATAATAGACAAATTAAATTATGTATACACGCTGACTGAAGGAAAACCTTTATGTATAAGAAGATATGACCATTTAATTAAAGGTAGAATTGCTGTCATTATCAATACGTAATTAAATAATTGATCAATAACTGGTTGGTTATGCGATGGTTAAATTTCAATGATAACAATGAGAAATGAATTTACGTAAATAAGTATTCATATAAACAAGGAAATATGTTCCTGAAAAAAAATTGTAATAATTAGGAATATTACGCATTATGAGCGCAACAATCATCCTTGTAGATGCTTTATTGTGTAATAGTATTAAAGCAGATGATAAGATATTGACAGGAACATTTAAATTTTCTCTTTAAAGAAATCGTAGCGAAAAATATAACGGTGATAATAGTACGAGGAGTCCAGCAATAACAGTTCTGCAATATATGTTTCAAGAAGACTGTTGAACGAAAGTGAGATACATTAATATTTCCATTTCGGCGGGCTGTCGAAGTAGACCAAAACTGACGAATATACATTATTTCACAACTGAACTAAAGATTTACATTTCTACCAAATATTTAAGGTTCGTTGAACTTAATGTCGCATTGCAGGACTTCGTGTGATCTTAAACGATGCAACTGAAATTGAAAACATTTTTATCACCTTACCTTTTGCTGTGTGGTGTAAATTTATGAATTATAATAAATTTACAAAGTAAAACTTTCAATACAAGTGATAATCGTCCAAGTCGTCGCTGATACGAAAGCAGTATTTAGAATTATATCACGTATATAAAGTGAAGTTTTCCTCGACGCGGAGAATAGAAGGGAGTTGAAGAGCTCGATATAACCTGGAGATATAAAAACTCTTGGACGAAACGTACATCACGGGGAATGTCAAAGTCTAGAGAATCGGTCTGAAGTAATCATGGGCCCATCTACTGATAATGTGAGATGATCGTAGATACACAAAACCATATTTTGGAGCGCCGATTGAACATTGCGCAGACGGTCGGCCTAGAAACCGCTGAAAGGACCCCGTAGTAATGGACTAACTTAGATTTAATTTGTAGATTAACAGGAGGTGGCGCAGTACAGGTGGCGTCGGTGAACACGTAGCAATAGCCTCGATAATTTTGGATGTAAATCTAAAAGCTTTGCTTTGTACAACACAAGTCAGATTTGTAACATCTGGCTTGTAATCTTCAGACAATACCGTAGAATTTGCTGAAAGTTACAAATTGTTGATGGATTCCAAATGCTTACCTTTCTCGGAGTGCCGACAGTTCACTCCGTTATTCAAGTCCGCAAGCCGACCATCCCCGACTTCTTCATTTGCAGTTGCTGCATCGAATTGTGATGCAACGAAATATCAAAATCATTCTCTTGCTTCTCGTGTTTCAGCTTTTAAAAGCTGCGACTCTTTAAATGACATATGACAACGAACATCCAAAATAAATAATGACACAATAATGTTAATCACTATATAAATATACAACACAGTAATGGTTTTTCCCTTTTCGCTATAAGAAATGGCTCTCTTAAGAACATATACCCCAAAATTCTTATAACGAACTATGTTAATTAAAGATTTACAGTAATGATGTACTTACCTAACTCCTTTAGCACGATTCTGACACCGATTTTGCCAATTTTTATGGTGGAATAGTTAACCTTCTGACGTGAAGAGATGCCATCGACCAATAATCAATCGTAATATTGTATTAAGTTTATTATTTATTTATTAATCGTGCAATTGAAATACCACTGTGTTCGTTTTTTAATCGACTACAAGTCTAAGTTCTCCATTAGAAGTGTATATTAACTAGTTCCTTTCGTTGATTAACACCACGTATAACTTTTTCCATCTTTACATTTAAAACAATAGGAGTTAGTAGTATAATTTTTTTTGTGTAAATATTACACGTAAAAATAGCTTAGAACAGATGTCGGAAATTTAATAAGAAAAAACATTTTGTTAATTACCTATGTATTATTTATTTGAATTATCCTTTTGGATATGCTTACTTTTCAACAAAAACTATTTTATTATCCTCTATCCTATATCTATGCGAATCTTATGAGCGATACAGCGTGTGAGACAATTGTGTGAACTCTATAAATTATTTGATGTAACCATACTCATAAGTCGAAGGTGTTAAAGAAAGCAATATTTTCATAAAGCAATTATTGTTATGTTTAAAAATGTTATTTTTAATACGTAAAATACGCCGAATTCATAGACGAATTACTGAAGGCAAGTCCTAGAAACTTCGCAAGCCCTTTGAATTTCATTCTTTTCCATTTTGTAATACAAATATAATTTGTATCTACTATCTACACTCGTTCTTACTTGTATACTTATAGTTAAAGAGTAGTTAACATTTGTGTATTTTGAAAACATGGACTTAGAATTCGGTAGTCCGTCTATGAATTTATAATTTTAAAGCTTAATATACTGCAGTTAAGTTAGTTTATGAACATAGTGAATTTGGTAATTGTATGAGTTCAATCTAGGCAAACAACGTCGTCGTCCGATGATGACGATATTTCCATATTGGTTACAGCTAAAGCATCACTATCCTTCCCTTTACACTCCTCTATAATTGATCTTAACCTTGTAAGGGATATATTACATTTTATGAATATGGTTTCTCTGAGACTCTCGACTGTATAATCTAGAAGAAACTTGAGGTTCATTAGCGCCTCGACCGATTCGATATCGACGTCGACGCGGTAGCACAGCTTGTTGAGGTTGGCCGGGTTGATATAACCATTCTTCCACAGATGAAACTTGAGCCCTTTAACTCCCCGATTGCTAAGCTTAAGCTTTTCTATCACCTTCTTAGGTGTCAAACTTTGTTCGTACGGTAACAGGGCGGTCATTGTTATATATTTCGTGTTCATGTTGGACGCTCCACATACAGTAATATTGTTACCGTTAATTTTACCAATATTCGCGCTATTGATCCAGTGGGCCGTCTCCTCATTTTCGGGTATTACGCAAAAGTAGCCCGGCTTGCGGTATCCGTATTTGAGAAAATCGGTTCGACTTTCCCCACCTTTCTGAATGTACTCGTAAATTTGCTTCACTAAAGCGTCTTTAACTCTACGCGCTATGGAGAGATTAATGGTGTTGTTCGATAAACAAATTTTAACTATGTTTCCATCTTGGTTATTAATAGCGGGCATAGCCTCATTTTGTTTTGCATCAGGAATAACTGTGATCGATGCTTCCCCGAGGCCTGCATCAAAGGCATTTTTATCGACTGCAACTGCTTTGAGAAATACATGTACTTTCTGAAGTTCGTAACTCAGAGTCATCTTATGACTCTCCAACGCACGTGCCGATGACGGGGGCATATCAACGTATAATCTTGTCCCCTTTTCGGTGGTAATTTGTTTCACAAGTTTCCACTTGCGAATGTTCACGTCATTCATGTGCCTGTTCTGCAATTTCAACTTAACCAAAGGCGGTAGAGTGTGATTTTTCGAATGACCCGGAAGCCAAATAGCGGCACGTTCGTACCATAGTTCTTCTGATGTATATCTTAAAACATTAAAATATGAGAAATCTTTGAAATCCAAATTGATGAGCCAATTTTTAGACTGCTCATCACTCGTCCAAATTTCATAGCGAACTTCGTTCTGTACTCCTCTTAAAGTTAAATCTGGCGCCCAGCCATGACCTAGCTCCGTAGCATTAATTATTTTATTAACTATGAATTCCTTTAAACGTGTTGTCTGTGTCTCATTGAAAGCCTGAAAATTGTCCTTACATAAATATAAGTTAAATCCTTCTTGAGGTGCTCCAGTTACCATCATCGGAACAGATGCAATGAAGGGTAATTGTGGTACTATCGTCGAGGTTGGCATCGCAGCATTTAAGTTCCAATCTGAAACCGCTCAAAATATATACCATGTCAAATGGTTAATACAAAAAAACGGATAGGCAAGAATTCACAGTATTTAAAATATAATTATAAAAATTACTTACTGCTCGATTCCACACGTAATCGTTTGTCATCTGAAAAAATGGAAATCGATTACATGAGCTCGTTATAATCTTAAATTACTTACAA
Organism: Pharmacophagus antenor; assembly: GCA_018245475.1. NCBI lineage: Eukaryota > Metazoa > Arthropoda > Insecta > Lepidoptera > Papilionidae > Pharmacophagus > Pharmacophagus antenor. The sequence continues at coordinate 32,005 of DWQX01000917.1, forward strand.
CAGCTGCGTTACCTAGGAATGTGTAAGAATTTTTATTATTATGACATGCAAAGCGTGCCCTTAAATAAATAGATGTATATAAATATGTCTTGAAATATAGCTATTTTATCATCACCTGTATCTATCCCGGGGCTACAAGAACGCCTCGCAATTTTAGCAGGACCATGAGAGTCGTCTGAAACATTACATTACAAGTATTAAAATCTATTTCAAACTTTGCCACTCAACAATCCTTGAGACTTATAAATTTAGTGTTAATTAAATTTCAATTAAATTAGCATTGTTAAATTAACTAGTCCATTTCCCTAAATCGATGAAATTAAAAATAATAATTGTATGGCAAAGATAAATACCAGAACAAAAGATTCTCTAATTTTTGTTGATAAACCGTCGCCCGAGTACTAGTATGTCCAAACGACCATTGACCAAATTTTACATTAGGTACATTTTTGTGTTTTAGTACTTGTGATGAGAAAATGAACAATTGTTTATCAACTTTTAGTTATTAAATGTTTTTTAAGGATGTTTGGAATTAAAACTATTATTCCATAACGGAAATGTAACGTAATTCTGTATATTATTCAGTTTGAAATTGGAAGTTAAACATCATCATCAGCTGGTAGACGCTGACTATTAAATATAGACCTCCGGCAAGGACCTTCACACCGATCGGTCCTGTGCTGCCCTCATCCAGCGGCTTCCCGTGAACTTTACCAGACTGTCGGTCCACTTTGTAGGGAGCCTGTCTACACTGTGTCTACTAATAGATGGTCACCATTTAAGGACTTCGCTGCCCCAACGGCCGTTAGTCCTCCGTGCACTGTGCCCTGCCCATTGCCACTTAAGACAAGTCATTCATTGGGTGTCGGTGACTATAGTTCTCTTACGAATCTCCTCTTTTTTTTTTATTTCATTGCGTTAGAAAAACCCGAGCTTAGGCCTTTGCATTACTCTTTGGAGTGATGGTCTTTGTTCCATATGTCATCACTGGCAACACACACGAGTTGAAGACCTTTTTCTTTAGACACCGCGGTAGCTGAGACGACAATACACTATTCCTTCCTGTTGTCTATTGCTTCCTAAATGCTGCCTAGTCTAGTTAAATTCGTCGAATGACCTCTTTTTGATCTGCAAGCGAGACGATTCGTTGCGACTCCTGCAAAACAGCTTATAGACGTGACTCCAAAACATAATGGGCCTGTAGTTCTTCAGCAGAATCCTATTGCCCATTTTAAAAGAAGTTGAACGATTTACAACAAACCAATTTATAAATGTGGACATATAACATTACTGCACTTTACTTTCGACAAATTTTAATTTAATCCGATATGTACTATCTTTAAACTATCATTACAAGTTAAGAGATGTTTAAAAATAATTTTACTAACATTTTAAAATTGTATTATACAAATATGCAGAATTGTGCATTACAAATTATTTGTTTTTTTTTATCCCTCTCCTTTACATCTACCTTCGTACCTTGTTTTTGGGGACAAGTATTTATATGCTCTTCTAATGTCTTTAATTTTATCTTAATGTTCATTTTCTTTATTTTACATTTATTCCATCGTTTAAGACCAGAACAGTTTTTTAAATTTTGACCTACTTCGAAGGACCTCTGAACGAGGTTTATGTTACAGATAACTAAACCGCTACACAATCCATACACAAGGATTGTCTATGGTTTGCGCGGTTTCTGAACGTTCCACGACGGATTTCCAGGTCATCGACATCGAATTTGATATACACTGCCGGCCAAAAGTTTGAGACCACCTTGAAAAAATTACAATATTGAATAAAACTCCAAAAGTTAGTGC
>DWQX01000918.1:0-33805 GCA_018245475.1 Pharmacophagus antenor
ACACATATAAAACAAAAAAAAAAAAAAAAAAAAAAAAAAAAAAAAAAAAAAAAAAAAAAAACAGTTTATATATATAATAACACAACAAGATGGGAGAAATTCTTTTTCGTCACTGGTCAATAACAATGTTAAGATCCTGAAAATCTTACATATTTAGTATTAAGAGAAATATGTGTTTATAATAAATATGTAATTTCTAAAAATAAAATAAAAGAAGATTAAACAGTAACCACTATTGGCTTTTTATTATTTATTCACGTTACTTGAATCATGGTAGAAGACATAGATATGTGTATGTTTTGTAGTACTGCAAAATTATTTCTTGGTTGGGCATTAAAATGTAATAAAAATATTATAAAAGTAACATTATATTCAGATATAATAGGTGAAGTGATACCTAACCTAATCATAAGTAATATTATTAATAATATTTGTAACCAATATACAATATTGCAACTGTATTGTATGAAATAAAACTTATTATTGTGAATAATTAAGACATCTTTTTTTTTATTATTTTTCTCTTAATACATTTCTAACCCACAGCAGAATCAGATAATAGCCTTATTCTAAACAAGTTCCTCATGTAAAGATTGTCTGGAAATTCCATAAGAGCACTCATGTATATTAACACTGTCATTACTTTTCATCAAACATTCCGTATTTTTCTCGTTCCAGTATTCTGGTTAACAAATAGTTAATTCCATTAATATCACTTAAAGTTACCAAATGACTGTTTAGTTTGTATGTAACATTTAATAAATACAGATGTAATAATATCCACAATTTATAATATTTTATGTGGCCCAGACATATTCTTAAATATTTGATTAATCATGTTAAGAGAAGTGACTTGTATTTCTAATAAAGTGTCTTAAAAATAATTAAAATGACACACATGTGTATGCCTTGTGATCAGTTTAATTCATTTATAAGAAATTATATAAAGTAATAAATTACTTTTATAGAATTTCTCTTAATACAACTGATATACTTAGTAGTCTAATGTTAAGAGGACAAAATATATTTTGTATAAAGTTAAAATTACTCATTTACTCGACAGTTATTCAGGATGTATTTGCTAATGAGAACAAGTCTACGACTATAGACATATATTTACTTAAATAAAAGTGGATATGTGAAGAATACATAAATATACAATTTAATGCAATTTGTTTAAAGCTTATAACATCAAACTAACATTTTTTTTGTATTACATTGTTATGTAATACATATTTTTATTGTGCTAAAACTAAATAATATTAATTAATAAATATAAATAATTCTATTCTGCTTTGAATAGACTTTGACGACCAAATAACTTTGAGTTAGTTGCAGAAGTGTCATCCATAATGAACATTGGACTTCCAGGTTGTCAAATTTATAGGTTATACATATTGGTATTTACTTTTATACAAAACGTAATAATTAGTAATAGATCGAAAAAATATACTCGTAGCAGTTGGTACATCGTGCAAATATGTATTATGCAACTTAGTCCGTACCGACCAAATAACAACAACAAATCCATCTATGCACATGTGGTTTGTCAAGTCATGTAATACGATGCAATAGTGAAAAACACATACCTAGAACCAATGTTTATCAAATACACTTCCTTTTCAATTCCTTCCGATTAAAACATTTTTTCACCATCTAGCTCCTTGATAAAATTCAAAGCTGCAAAATGTGGGGAACATTTGGAGGACTATAAGATGGCGTAACAACGCTCGGTTGCCGGGTGCCATGTATTGACAAATCAACAAACTTCAATTCTTTTGCTTTAAGTCGAAACTGGACACTCTACTCAATAAAAACAATAGACTTACCTCTCACGTGCACACACATTCTGGAAAGAGATTTTTTCTAATGTAATGGCCAGTTTCAAAATCACCAAAACAAGAAACAAAAGCCAAACAAAATAAAACTAAATATGCTGTAACTATGTTACTCTTACCGTTTTCATCAAATCCATGGCCTTTTACAGAACACCATCACGAATAATGTATTACGATATTATTACATGTGTAAAAAGACTTCGGTGTTAAGAATAAAATCTTGGAACGGGATCAACGTCGAGGCCATGCACTCACCAACACATAACAGGATGTGACAAAACGCGCGCCATTTTCAACTTAATTTTAATCACCAATAGGATTACGATATTTCGTGGTTGAGAATATCGGCATAGACAATTTTATGTACAATGTTGTCGTTCTGTACGGATGTTACGAAGTTTTTTTTACAATTTTCTTCACATTCAAAAATACATTCTTATTGTTTATTTTATAGGAGTTATCGTCAAAAGTTATATAATTACATTTTATACCCTGTAAAAACATTTTCATAAAATAAATTTAATAGCAAAAATGGGGTGTCCCAAATATTCATCACGCATTTCAAAGGAATGTGTTAATTTATCCAATAATTATATTTAATAATTAATAAAATGTATGGACATATATTTACAAATAAAATAGTATAAGTTATTGGATAGCAAAACTATTGTGTATTCAAATTATCTACACAGAAATTAAATAGGTTTTAAAAACCAGTCAAAAGATGTCGTTGTAATTGTAAAAAATTAACAGAATATAATTCCAATCTGGAGAAAATTCTTATTAGTCAATTTTATACATTCAGGAGAATTTTAAGTATAATTTACCGGTTATTTTTAATTATTATTTTATATTATTATTGAAAGTATTATTATATTTATACACATTTCTTTTTAACGTCTACAATCGTGAAACATTTTAAAATGCGACGAATTTAGTTTGGTCAAATCTGAGAGAGAGAGAGAGAGAGTTATAAATATAAATTTAACAAATTATAAATAAATCATTTTCAAAAGTGGGAAGAATTATAATTCATTGAATTTTTATTACAATTGAAATATTTTTACTTGAAACCTTTATCATTATTCTTATAACTCAAGTTTCTAATTGGATTAACGTACGTATCAACGCATAGATCCGCTCCTTAGCGCCGTCTTAAAGATATAATTTGGAAGATTTTTTGAAATTCCACTCCCAACGCTGGGAAAAATCAAACTTCTCTTAGTCGATGGAGTCCATATACTAGAAGGGGATTATTGAATATAATATTAAATAAAAAAATGACCACGATCAGAAAAGTGCCCGGGTGAAGGCTAGCTCAATATAAAATGTAGCATATCTATAGAAATATCATTAAAATATTGTATTTAATGCTTATACATTATTTAAATTAAAAAAAAAACACTAGTAATCAATACCCTAACCATATCAATGGCGCTTAAAATCTAACACCTCAAGGCGACAATAAATTATTGTGGTGTGTAATAATTTACTAGCGGGACAATTATCGCTTACTATCAGGCGTAGGTGTTATCGATTACTATAGGTTGAGCTCCTGCTAATCACGTCCCGTAGCTTCATCATATAAAGAAAATATTACAGCCCTAGCTAATTAGCAAAGTAACATTTATGTATGTGTTTATCCAATTTACTAAATATATTGGACCCATAAATACAATTGTTAAAACGAGGAGAATACAATAACGAGAGCAAGGACGCTTCGAAATTGTCAGTTGGATTCGATGCATGAGTCAGCTAACACCTGCCCACGTCTATTCCAATGATTCTATTAACCTTCTTATCTTTACGAATATAAGGCTGTTTGCTTTGTCCGTCTAATTCGGTCGCTACGTGACAAGTTTTTTCCATTATTCTCATATTAGACTCGAAGATAGACGATTAATTTCCCCTAATATTTGTTGGCACAATAATTTTTGGTGATTGATAATTTTTCGTACGAAAGCATCTTTTTATACTATATGTTATAATTATATTATCACTATTAATTTAATGTAACAATTTATGGTATTAGTTGTTCATACAAATTTTGATATTTTATGTTGAGCGTATTATAAACACGATATTCAATTACACATGAAAGTTTTGAAAGCATTTAGCCTTTGAAATAGATATTTTGTGCGGTTTCATAATAATTTCCTACTAAGTAATCAAACAGTGATTACCACTTTTAATATGTTATCATTTAATTCAAATAACCGAATGACTGACGAATGAACCGAGAAAAGTATGTTATTTTAATAAATATATAATATTCATAATTTAAATTTCCCCCGTTATCATTTCCAATAATCGCAATATCGGCGAAGAAAGCTTTTAGCGTTTTTCTTTAGAAGGTGTACATATTTTTTTCTGTTTGTAACGGAGTAAAGTCATTATAAATTGTACTCGATCACGGCTGTACAGTCTATCAATATGCAAGCAGACTAAACTAGAAAACTTTTGATTTAGATACATGTTTAAGAATTTTCACGAAAATGTTTCTTAACGCTTTTCTGTTAGGGTGTGTAATGGTATAAACAATTTATAGATATTACTTCCTATAAAATGTAAGAATACTACGCTAGTTTATGGATTCCAATAATAAATAAAATAAATCTGGTTTGTATGTTTCATATCACTTGTGTATGTTTATTCTCTAAAAAAAACAATACACTACAAATATGTGTAGGTAAATTGTTTTTAAAAAGTAACTTTTTCACTGTTTACTTTCGCTAGTTTACTGCACGCATTAAAAAATAAATCTCGTTGACTCGATCTGTTTGCTTATGCATTAAAATTATAAAATTTTCTTATTACTGCTTTCAAGTAAATTTGCTGTTATAACTTAATGGACTTAAGTAAGATAATGAAATCAGAATTAGAATTTTTTTATAATAATTTTCGAAAACCCCAATAGCTCGCAATAAAATAATAAATATTGTAAGGAAATTTATACTAAATCACCAACTGTAATCTACGTAGTTATAAATTTTCGTACAAATAACAATGAATGGTTCATGTTATAATAGACATGAATGTTATATGATCTAATTAATTTCGTTCCCGTATTGTGTGTTGTGTGTGAGTAATCTGTTTGTTTGTTCTGAGCGGTTGAGCCTTTAATTGAGTGAACTCGTCATCCTTAATCTGAAGGAGGGTTTTGTCAGTTCTTAAAGTGTCAAATGTCATCTCCAAATACTTCTTATTTTCGTTGGTACGTAGTTTAATCTTACTGATGACGTCATTGTTATGTAGAAAGCATCAGTATCAAAATTTATTTTAACGATATTTAAGAAAACAATTTAATTAAATAAGATTTCAATGAAAATGTTGTCATTATTATAATACATTTTGGAATTAAATTTAACAATCTCAGATCTGTGTCTCGGGGTAGTAATGAAGATTTTGGGTTTAGACTAGCAAAGTTTTGGTTTTATGGATTAGGTTGAATATAATATTGGAAGCGTCTTTCGTCTTCCTTCTTTGTGGCTACAAGTGATGTGTATTCAAAACTTGGGTAATACTAATTAAGTGTGAAGCTCAAGAAATACCTCAGATTTATAATTTTTGAATACTAATAACTATATTTTTTATATACAGCTTAATCTAAGAACGATATGCGTCAATCGAACGTCTTTTATTTGCAACTAAAGGGTGTCTCAGTAAGAGTGCACTTTTAAAATTGGATTTTTTTTTCTTATGCAAGTGGCAACTCTGAAATTTGACAGCTATCACATCTGTTTATCACGATTATTAAAAATGGAGCATTTTTAAAAGAACAATGCGTTATAATTGTAAAACTCTTTACAAAAATGGGGAAAGTTACGCTGAAATCGCTCGCAAACTTCGCAAAATTTTCAGCCGAGGAAGTGCACCTAATGTGTCAACCATTCGAAGAGTGGTCTAAAAATTTGAAAAAACTGGGTCGATTATGGATAATAAGAATCCTTTGCGTCAACGTACCATTTGGTCTCTTGTAAATATTGCTGCTGTAAACGAGAGTGTCGCCGAAAACATCAATTCGTCATCGTTCTCAACAACTTCAAATTTCAGAAAGCACTACGCTGTGAATTTTGGCTAAATTTAAGATTTAGTTATCTCAGGAGCTCAGACCAGCAGACCACGGAAAGCGCCGGCGATTCGTTCAATGGGTAATGGAGCAAAGTGAAGTCGATACCAATTTTTCGAAAAAAAACATTTTCTCTGATGAAGCGCATTTTCATATAAATGGCTTCGTGAATACACAAAATTCTCAAATTTGGGACTCAGAAAATCCTCATGCAATCCATGAGAAACAAATGCACCCACAACGAGTAACTATCTGGTACGGATTGGACCTTACGTTTTTGAAAATGAGGCCGAAATTGCAGTGACACTGAACGGCATTCATTACAGGAATATGATAACGGACTTCTTGTGGCCTCATCTGGATGGCATGAATCTGGACGTGTGGTTTCAGCAGGACGGCGCAACCTGCCATACCGCGCGTGAAACAACGCGTGAAAAAAAATTGTGATGTACATAACTGGCCACCAAGATCGTGCGATTTAACGCCGTGCGATTTTTTTCTATGGGGTATTGTGAAATCTCGGGTTTATGCGAATAAACCCGAAACAATTCCTGAGCCCAAATCGGAAATCTAACGCGTCATCGGTGAGATACAGCCACATCTCTATGCAAAAGTCATGGAAAATTTCATGAAAACAGTAATGGCTTGTCATCAGAACCGTTTAAAATACAATAAAAATATCACAACTCTATCATAAAATACTTGTTTATATTTTAAAATGAAAAAGTGCACTCTTACTGAGACACCCTTCATCAGAGTGACAGGTATTTAAATTCAATTCCACTCACATACGCCGCTCTTTAAATAAAATAAAATGGTCATTAAATTTCTAGATCATTTAACAATTCTATTAATGTATTCTTTTTTTTTAATGATATAAAAGTGTTTTGGCAATATTGAAATACCAACGATATCTTTTTCAACGGAGTTTGTAAAGTTGTTTAGTTGCTAGATTATTCAATATACGTATATAACTGTGTAAATACTAGACAGCGAATAAAAAATGACATATATATTTAAAGCAGACAATTACTTTATTATTTTTAGATGTTTGGTCAGTTCATCTCAACAGGGTTACAATCGACGCCTTTTCTTTTATTAAAAAAAAATGTTACGAACGGAAAACACATCAACATTATTCTAGGAGTCGTACGCAGCGAGCTCTCCTACGTACCAATTACTTAAGCGCGTAAGCTGTGCTAAGCGTTACTGCTGATGGCCCCATACGATTAGGAGGAAGCTCTTTTTATTTAATAAATTGCGACAGACAGCTGTGCTAATAATAATTATTACATAGATTTTTTTTGTATTACATAGAAATTATTCTCAAATCAATTCACGTAGTGTGCAAATTTTATTGTGTGGAGAAAAAAATTGTTGTATCTCAGGCAATAGATCTGCAACAAGAACACTTTGTTAAACGTATCATATATATTTTTTATTTATTTATAATATTATAAACAAAACAATTTATCAACAATTGTGCCCGATTGTGTGGACATCAACATTAGTTTTTTAATACAAATATAATAAGATTCAAATTGACTTATTACTTGATGACATGGAAAAAACTATTCGTACACGTAATATTGTCTGCTTGATATAATACTTTGCGCGTATTTGTCATAAAGTATTTGGATTGTTTACCTTATCTTTTTTGAGATATTTGTCTGTTGAATAATTCATAAGACTTCTAGCAACAATATATATTTATCATTATTTTTTTTCTTGAAAACAGCCTAATATGTTTTTTTAATGTTATGGCTATGACAGAAAATGAAAGTACAGACTACATTAACTTTCTTGCATGATTAGATTATAGAAAAAAAAATTAATTTGATATGTTGTGAAAATTTAATTGTTTATCATTATTATGAAGCTTCACTTTTCAGTTATCTTTGGATGAAAATAAATTCTAATTCAATAATTTCTAACATTTTTGATAATACTGCCGTCCTTCTCTAATAGCTAAAAGTTACTGTAGAAAATAATGGAATTGATACGTAATTTCCCTTAATTTTTCAGCTGTTCTTGTTTGCTTAACACAAAAATATAATGTGTCATTCATTGTTTTTGCTTTATAACTAACGAGGGAATAATCAAAGGCTGTAATATGATATTTAACGACAGTCTCATCCGTGTAAAGGGTTGTGTGTCAAGAGACTATGGCACAATAAACATTTTATATACATTTTTCCTCTGCAATGTGCCATCACTTAACGTAAATTTCATATTGTGACTATGATACTGTTAATAATGAAGCGTGATGGCTTAGAATATTGGCCTCATGTATTAAGGCTCATATATAGATGTAAGTGTAAAAAAATTTGACAACGATCAAAACTCAATTCACGTGAACCCGAAATAAAATCAGGGACCTCCCTGTTCCAAGGCAAGCGGTAAACACATACGCAGTAATTATTCTGTGCTGTTTTCATAAAAAAATAGGTATTATATTAAATTTCAAATTTAAATTCTAACTTTTATGGTATAACTAATACAATTAACTTGTTAAACCAAAACATTTCGCTATAACGTGGTGATATATCTTTGTTGATTAGAATTACGTTTTATTCAACCAGAGTACCGTCAAGCTCGTTCTGGCGACAGACGACTATCCAGAGCTAATTTACATGCCACTTAAATGTTAAAGCTTCGCATAATCTAGCGTTGTTCACTAGCTCGTTTGCAGAATATTGTTTAGCTATTAGCTATTACATTTCGTCGAAAATCGAACGTTGTGAATACGGTAATTCATTAAGTTCATTTAAATTGCATAACACATTCCCCGCCACGTGATGTGTTTCCTTTGATAAGTTTTTGAACATATGTTTGCTATAAATTATTAATTAGTAGAAGGCGAAGGATAATATTTAATACACAAAGTTGGATAATGCTATATTGAGGGTTGTCACATTTTTTTATCCAAAATTTGAAATGTGTTTAAATTTGATAGCTGCAATGGTTTCAGATCTTCTCACATTAATGATTATATAATATTATTTGATTACAAAATTGGAAATCAGGACGGCACTTAGAATTATATAGTTAGGACTACATGTAATGTAATAGAGAAAACAGGACTAGATTTGATGTGATAAGACAAGGTTATATAAAAAAGTTCAAAGCTCACCCTGACTTCTTTTGTAGAATTAAAAGACTTGCCTTAATTTGTTTAAAAAGAGCTAAAGTCCGGAGTACCCGACATTGCTTGTTTCGTATAAAGTCAGTATTTGAGGAGTTAGCGATTTCGTAGGATTAGTAGACGGAATCCGGTGCAGACTAGAAGGCATTTTAATTAAAACTTCGAAATTAAATATACATCTTTAAGAATTTTGATATATGTTTATTCTTATACATAGTCTGATATTTTCATAGTAAAATAATAATTACATATTTTGCAGGTCTTTAATTTTACATCTATAAATATTTATGAAAGACGTACGTAATAAAACAAATTAAAAGTTCAGTAGGTGCAATTTAGAAACCAAATAAATTTTTTATTGAAAGTTCTACATTCAATAAAACTTCTTCAAAATATACTCGCTGTTTCTTCACGTTATTTAGAGACATATTTACCTCATGGTATTTTTTGCTTATACAAATAATGTAATTAAAATACTAGATATTTGCGACGCATTTTACATGGTTCTTAAAACGTTGTGATGTGGTAGATACACTTACTACTCTCAACTAAAAGTCTCATTATCATAAAGTTGTAAATGTAGCAATACTTAACTTAACCTAGCCCACTTAATGTCTTTCTTGCTATTAGCATATGCTTTAAACGACTGTCAAAACTCTTAAAATTGATGTATGTACCCGAGAGGACTTTTGAAATTAATGATACACTATGAGTTTATATCCGCTACTGTACTGCTGAACTCACTTATAGTATTTTATTAAAGCAATCATTGTCAGCAGTTTTGTTTGTACAATACCCGACAAATGTGAAAATAAGTCATCATAATTGTAAAAAAGTTTTCCAAAAATGTATAGTATTTTTCAAAACTTTTAGGAAAAACTATTTATCTTTGTCTCATACTTCAAATTTTTATTGCATTACTGAATTTTTTTTAGTGTATTTTCACGAATAATATATAATATTTAGTTGAAGTGGTTAATGGCTATTGTTTTTATTATATCAACAGGCAGACCAAAGCTAAAATAGTTAAAAAAGAAACTTTTGTAATAATAAATAAATAATAAATTAATAATATTCTGTTAATTTATATTACGTTAAGCAATGGGGACAGAAATATCGTCAACATTAAAAATAGCTCAACCCTTAATGACTGCATCGGTTAAGAAATTAGAATAATATCGTTTAACTGCACTATTACTGTAAGTAATGACCGTGGGATACACGTTTCCTTTCCTATCTATAACAGAGAGAGAAAGAGAGAGATAGATATTAAATTCACCTATTAAATATATAAAAATATCAAGATATTATAACATTTCTTTCTTATAATATTAACTATCAGAGTATAATTCAAATTTCCTCTGTAATTCCTAATAATGAAAGACCTTTGATCTATTAATTCTTTTTCGTTCTATTTTTAGCTTGCTGGTTAATAAAAGTAAAGATTAAAACAAGAAACTTACTTTTACAGTTTATTATAATTACAATGACGTTACAAATTTGAGTACTAAAGATGTCAGAAAATAAATATTTTCTCTTATTTTTGAGCCATGTTTCAAATATTAAATACAGAACCCAGGTCATGCATAAAAGCTTTTAATTGATGCGTAGACAGAAACAAATAATTCGCTGTTGAATTAAGTGCAATTTTTTTTTAATTTCTTAAGAAGTAAACTCAATCTCTGTATCTGCGATATTAATAGATCTCACTCGTTAAAGCTCTCAAGTAATGAAAAAAAAACTGTACAAGAGAGGCAGATGCTAGCCGGTATTGAATACTAGATTTATATATACGTACATACGTCTTTGAGGCAATACATATTAATATTTTATTTAATTACCTTATGGATATGCTTCTATATTGTGTCTATGGATGTCTGTATGGATGTGGTATCAAAAAAGCTAACCGATACTCGTTCAGTCTTTTTGGTGTGATAAGTTTTTTTTGTTATTTAATGATCATCCTCTAGTATGTATACACATATTCGAGTACAATGATTGGGAAAATATAAAGGTTTATTAAAATTTGAACCACCGCTTTTCCTTCCGTTCGTGGTCGCATTGAAAAAACTCTTTATTAGTGGATATCAACACAACAAAGGACACACAAATTTCATGTTTCTGGGACCAGCGATTTATGCTTAGGGTAGTATTATATAGGTACAGTTAGTCAGTGAATTAGTTATGACTTTGTTCTATAAGTGTAGATTAAAGTCGATTTCATCATTGAATAAATATTTATTCTCATTTAGGTTATTTTGCAGCTTCCAGGTAAAGATTAAACTACTTTGACATTTTCTACTCACAAGTCTCAAGTTGATTGGATAACATGTATTGTGTGCTTAATTTCAATTACAATTTGGCGGAGAAACCTGGTAACATAATTAGTCACATAATTCGATGCCAGTTTTGGAATCTATCAAATCGTATAAACATCAAATAAGCAGATAATTAAGGTTATTAGTTACATAATGCATAAAACAGCATTAATATGATTTCATGAATACAAATGAAAAGTCATTTTAAAATATTTTACAATTGCAAATAAAAATTAGTTTTATTGAAAAGGAATAGTGAAGTTATTCTCTTTAGTCGATAGTAGTTTTAGTCAATTTGTTTGCTTAGTGATATTGTGCAAAGACTATGGTCTGGTTTGAAGAGCAATATAGATAGGGAAACTGAGCTAAAGGGACTAATCATTTAAATGTGATGGGTTCAATTGCGAATATCCAAGCTAGCATACATTTAGTCGGTCAGTGTAGTATTTATAAATCAATTAACAACCCGTCTTTTGACTTTTAAAAATGAGACCAAAAGAGGAGATCTATTTTTTGTTTCAGTGCCAAGCAGAAATCAAGGCACAGGTTTATTATTGAAGAGCTTACTTTTGCTGGAATGCATTGAGGAAGGCCTATGTCCAGTAGTAGACTTACTCAGATTGATAATGACAATGCTTATTATGAACCAAGACGATAAAACATCGTGCAAGTCATATGATGTATTTTTTTTACTTTTGTAACGAACATATTTTACAAATGTGTAAATTTTTAACTAAAACTTTATATCTTAAAGTAAATAATAAATATCGAACTCGGCATCCGCACTAACACTAACCACACTACGTTATGAAGCTGTCAGTCTCTTTGTACGAAAAAGCTGAAAGATACTTGATAATCTTTAATCGAAGTGTCTCCCGTTTAGTGACGCTTAATATAGAAGCTAAATTTGTCGCATGTTGTATTACACACCAATGTTTTTTTTTTGGAGCGCCAATGAACTGCTAGGTTGGAGAAAGATTTGAGGATTTGAAATAACTGGTTCGAATCTAAGTTTAGTCATTGTTTTTCACCAATTTTTATTACAATTTTTTTCCAAAAATGAAGCGGTGAAATGTCACAAATTGAGAAGTTTAATAATGCTTCTAATTTTTTTAAATGATAGATCATAAACGCTTTATTTTGAATTATCTCTAGACTGTCACATCCCATAACTGGTTAATAATTTGGCTATTTGTTAAACTTGTAGGGGATAATTCGTTACATGGTTACTGTATCTCTCTGCACTTTCGGGCTAATTTGTTTAGCTGTACATTTTTTTCCTTCCGTTTTTACATTATTCGGGTCTCCAAAATTTTTTTCTCTACGTTTACCTTAAAACAAACAGAGAGCTCAAGGAATTATAAAAAAAATATTTACATATCAAAAACTTTTTCATGGTGGCCGTTAGTCTATTAGAATGGGTCGCAATATCTCCTAAGGAACAGGTTTAGCCCCCTTTGTATAGCTATTATGTACATTTTAGTAAAATTCAGAGGGAATGCCATGAAATTATCCGGTAAACAAATCATTCTAGTTTCTATGCCGGCGGATGATGTGGACCTCCACCCTTAACGCCTCCATATCTATGGTCCTCTACTTTAAAACCACCTGTTCCTAAAACGATTCATGCTTACACCTCCTAAGCTCAATAAATTTTTATGCTCAAATACTTAAGCGTTTCTAATAGTACGTCATTGTAATAATCAAAATTGGATCTACTTTTTAATGATTACTTTCTCAGGACACTTTATTTTAGAAATACCTGTAATGAAATTTTATTTAAAAATGCTGATGTTCACGGGATTTCTTGAATAATATTTATAATTTAATTATATAACATCTTTATTATCAAGGGATATCTGAGAACTGACCTACGATCGTCTTAAGTTACAACTTTAATAATGTTTCATTAATGATTCCATTATTACTCAAGCATCGTATTTTAGGTATGTACATTGTTTTCTAGTATAATTTATTTAGGTTAAGAGTTTTTACTTTAAAATTGATAAAATTGATTTTTTTTTGTATAAAAAGGTTTAAATTTAATTTTGTAGAAAATTAATAAAGTTATGTCAAAAATAAACATTATTGTATGACTTGATTTATTTATAGAAAGTACATAATTTAAACAAAACACTTGAAACTGTATCAAAAAATTAAAACCATTGTAGTCGGTAGCCTACGCACGCCTACGCCGTAGGGCGAGGCATTACGCTGTAGCACCAACCGCTACGCTCGCCGGTCCACCACGAGCGTATATAACGGACCAGTGGAGTACGTTCAAGCCATTCCGGTTCCATCAGCTCAACGTGTGTGACGCATTCGTAGCCAATACAGTGAGAGTCCCCGTGACCAGTTACGTCAACTTCTAAGGTAAGTTTTTAGATCTAACAAAATAAAAATTGTACGGTTTTAGGAAAAGTTAAATTTTAATCACAACTTTAGAGAAATTTCAAGAAGTATTTTAAAACTTCGATAGTTATAAAACTTTATTATCTATCTTGTGATTTAAAAATCGTTACAAAGTGACGAAAGCTTAATAATAATTACAAAAATAAATTCTAAGTATCTGATAATCAATGTATTTGATAATGTAACTTATACTTTTTGATAAATAGTGTTAATTGTTTTATTTTTAAATTTGTTATTAAAGATTTATTAAAAAAGTAGTCTTTAATAATTTTAAATTAATAATGATGAAAGGGCAAATATACTTATCCGTTTCATTATTATCTAATTAATATTATAGCATTAAATATTTTATACATGTATTTACATTTGATTAGAAGCAAAGGTTCTAGTAAACCGAAAATCGTGTGCATTATTACAATATATAGGCAAAGGTTATTTTTAATAAACGAGTACAGAGAATGCAAGGGTGATGAAGCGTTAGGGTGTTTACTGACCTATGTGATATAACATGAACTAGATATTGGTTTCAGGTTTAGAGCAATGTAAAAAAGTTCAACGGTAAACTTTTAGTGACTGTTGTAAATAAAACAATTTGGAAACAAAAAATATATGTTATGGATATTAGTTGTTATAATAATGTACATTTAAAAGCTAATTGTATCTGCTTGTAACTTAAAAAAATTAAAATACAAACTCCCTAGTACTGGGAATTTTAAAAACCAAATATTTTTTAATATTTACAATACATATTTAATATATAGTAATGCGTATTTAACATTTATTATAAAAATATAGTTTTACTTTATTGATATACTTATTAATTGCTGTATTCACTATTCAGCCAAACACAAGTGACTGATTGAAATACCTGATGATATTTAATATTTTCATAAAATAAAATCCGTTAAACGAATTAAACAATAAATTATTTTGCTATATAAGTCATGCAGACGTTTAATTTTTAGTCATTAAAAATCGTTATATAAAATTAAAAAAAAAATATATAACTATGATTATTATTACCGTATGAAAAGGATGATTAAGCAAATATGTATTATTACTCAAAGTAATTAATTAAAAACATAATCCAATACATTGTTTTGATTTTTTTCTGTCTCAATGGTTATGAAATAGCAAATATATATCATAAAGTTTCTAACTTTAAAGTTGTTTTTAAATATCATTCTTACATCTGAGATAAAAAAATCAAAATTGTATCGCTCTGGCAAAAGCATATATAGAAGAATAATATGTTTACTAATTTAATTAAGAATCTCTTCTGCGTTGTTGCCATTTAAAAACCTTTATATATTTTTTTTAAAAAAGATTATAAGGCAAAATTCCACTTCTTACAAAATATGAAACCTCTTGTCGACGGCTTAGCGCGTTTCCACGCACTCTTGAATCAGATCAAGAAACCTCTGTTTACCTTACAGCCAATAAAGTTTCGAGCTTAGTAAAAGTAGAGCTCGCATAATAGAGTGAAAGCTTTTGATTCAGCTTACGTGCCGGTATGCGTTTGTAACACTACACCTATTCTCTTTTGTTATCGGGTTAATCTATCTAAAAATATTCCCCGAAGGTACTATTCGCAGTGGGTAGAATTCTTTGTGAGAGTTTTATATTGTAGGAAATGAATATTAAATATTTTTTACGTACCATGGTATGCACCATACGCAGACGCACCTCAAATTTAGAGACAATTTATTGAATAATGTATTCTAATGTTACCTTCCGATTGTGATAGTTATACAAAATTTTAGTAGATTTCTCAATGTAAGATTGCGCGTCAGTCTGAAAAATACGGAATATTGAATAAATGACACTTACTTGAAGTTTAATATTTTAAAATATTATATTATATAATTGTAATAGTAAAAATGCATGATACGCACAAAAAATGTCAATAACTTTTTTTTTATGCCTGTACGTTAGTCATAGTTTCAGAAAACAATTTTATATTTTTTTATAAATTACATTTCGTCACTGTTATTACTCCCATTTCAAAATGTATTAAAACTTAAAAACTGCTACGTACCTATACAATTTAATGTATATGAGAAGATATGGTGTAACTATTTTATAAACATTAAATGAATTAATTAATTACTTTGTTAAGTGTGAAATGAGGCATCATTTTTCAATGAACGTATGCTTAATTTGTTTGAAACTCGTTTTATTACGTTTCTGTTTCTGGTGACATAATCCGAACATCTTTACTATTTATTGACATTTTTATTTACGAAAGAAAACCAGATTGTTCCAAAGTTAAACGGCTTAAAACTTGCAAAGAACTTGTTCGTGTTAGAAAATAAAGTACACGTTTATATAAACTTGTTTCAAATTGTGACAGCAAATAAATGAAAAAAATTGGTACTTGAACAGATTAAAAGGTGTAACGCTTTTCAAAATTAAACCTCACCATCAATTTGATAAAGCTTTTTTAACAACAGATTGCTTTAAACACAAAAGCGAAGTGAGAATGACAGAAAAATATTTTCGTTTCCATATTTTATTTGAAAGTTGTTTTATTGTTATACTGAATCCGGAAGTAGACGACATTTTTTATTTCTTTATCAGGAGTATTTGTGCGTGACTTCTGCACAATCATTTTTTAGAAAAATTTTAATAATAAATATTTAAATTATTATACATTTTTCTGACAGCATATCCCTTTAGTCGGAGTCCGTTTACAAAGCTACAATAGCATCGTCTATTTCTGCCGCTATTGTGTATATTAGGAGTAGATATTGTATTTCGATTTAAACAGCGTTGTAGTTGTAATTACTTACCCACCTACCGCTCTACTCGTATATCTAAAGATGAAGGGGCATAATGATTTTCTATACACGCAATCTTTATAGAACTATATATTTGTTAGTAGTGTATGTGAGTTATCACTGGGAAACTTGGTTGGACATCATTATGGTTTAATATAAACAAAAAAAAAAATACTGTGTATAGTAATTGTATGTGTTCCGTATGACGGCACAGTTTTTTTAATAAAAAAAAGTAATTGGTACCAACGCTCACGTAAAATTGATTAAAATAGCACGACACCATTTAATAGCAAAACGGAGCGCACGTACGGTTTATATAAACATTTAATTCTTAAAATGAAACTGAGTATTATTAAGTAGCTTATCGTTTATATAAAACAATCTATTAATTATTATTATTTTGTGTTTAAAAATTTTCTATAATCAAATATGCAATTCTTTAATACATTATGTTAAGGTCTTATTTCGCCTCAAAAGATTGTTATAATAATTATCGATTACGGAGATAACTTGCAGTCGTTTCGCATAAAATGATTGTTATTCTTTGTTAAAATAATATATAATAATTTATACAAAATGTAGGTTCTATCCAATTCATTACTAGTGTTCAAATATGTCTGTTAATCAAATTTTTATCATAATGAATTTAGCTACCAAAAAAATTATAAATTAATTAATGAAATGGTTTTGTAAAGTAAATTGTTTTGTTAGATAAACCGTACGATTTTCTTCTCAGTAAAATATTTCTATAGTTAAATAAAGGTTTCTTGTTGCCCATATCGATAAACTGACACGTTCTAATTTATAATTTATTTGATATTTTTTTAAAAGCTATACGATTTATTCATATTTATAATGGACCTTTTCATGGATACCAAATGAATGCATGAATTGTTATCGTCAACCTTTTCTTACGACACACACAAAAGCCTTAGAAAATCCTCGCGTGTGTGAATATTTCTCGCAATTCATTCGCTGATAAAATGTCTAAGTTTTGTCACTGCCCGAAGCAATGAGCTCTTTGAGTGGGACGCTTTTTAATGATAGAGTAATATAAGATTTCCGTTATGGGGCAGGAAATTGTGCAAGCCTGGTTACCTTTGCACAACGCAGAATAACTTCGTTATTAATACGTAAAGTAAATTTTGAATAAATCTTTGTTGCTCGTAACTTGACTGATGAGCACGGGTCTTCCCTTTAACAATCTATTACCATAGTTGTCGAGTTTCATTGGCAAGTTCGTCGAGTTTGGAAAGTATATTTTAATGTAGTTACTTTATTACGGTCCTAAGTTTCGTTCAATTTTAGTAGTTCCCTAATAACTTTTATCGAAAATTATGAGGTTGTTTTAGGTAATTTTATGTTTTTGATCCGTTGCCTTGTAACTAGAAGGTCCTGGGTTCGATTCCCGAGCCTAAGAAGTAGTAGTCTGGAAAGGGGTAAGGTTTTTCGAAGCCCCGTGGCTAGATACTATTCTTGATTCAAATCTGCTCACATAACAGCATTGTTGTTCTAATAGTCAATCATATGAGAGCCAGTGTATTCTGTGCGATCATGCTTACCGTCAGGTGTAATTGAGGTCAAGTGTTATAAGGAAATAAGAATTATTTAATGAACACATTTGTAAGTATCAAGATATTAACGTTTAAACATTTCATTTCATTTTAGGTTCGTTATTTTAAAAAATTCTGGTCTACACTTTCATAAATTGTATGTATTCGGTATAAAATAGTTGCGCTGGAGAACATAAGGAGGCCTATTATCAGCGGTGGGTATCATCTCTGCGTTATTAAGATGGTCATTGTGATGAGTATGTACGTATAAAAATAGAGGATAAAAATTATTTGAAAACGTTTACTTTCAAAACTTTCTAAACGATCTCTATTCAAAATTGCCACTATTGTATTTTTTTTATTTTGTTATCAATTATATTGTATGTGACGTAATATAGTACTACACGGAGTCTTGACGAACCGCTATCGAAATTGGTTTTAGACAGGAATGCAATCCTTCGATCCATTTTGATGTAACTAGCATCAAAATGTTTACGAATTTTTATAGCAATAATTGGTATGTAATGTTGCTGCGGTCTTTGGGCGACGGTGATCACTTTATATCGGGTGAAACTGTGGCTCGTGTGCCTACTCTGTCTATATAAAAGTTTTATAGTGTCACAGTAGCAGAATAATATCTGACGGCTGGTGGTGGATAAGATTTCGCGGCACTTCCTGGTAGTCCTTTCGCAAAGTGGACCAACGATTTAATGATTATCATGGTAAGCCACTGAATGAGAGATGTCTATCGGTTAATTACGATCATGGTGATGAGCGTTTGCGTTGGTTAGCTGAAGTATATAACAAACTCTACGTGATTAAATTTCAAAATAAGTTATGCTGTTTACAAAGAATATTTCATTATATGCAGCCAAATAGTCTTAAATTTTGGCGATGAATTTTAATGAAAAAAAGGTTGTTCCCGCGGAGATAAACTCATGCTTATAACGTGAAAACATCGTCATAAACGTAAATGTTCCTATTGTTCGCGCGGATTCACATAATTTTATTCTCGCCCACGATGTGTGGCTTGTCGAAAATGTCTACTTGATATTTCTTCTTAATGCAAATTTATACATAAATCATGTCAAGTACCTTTTTAGACCGACGTTAATAAAGCGTTGTCCAACGATTAATTATGTTTGTCACATTGTAATTAAAATTTTGCAAAATGTAATAAAGTTTATGGAATGAAAAATTTTAAATCAACAATAAAGGAATTATTTTTAAAAGAAAAATGGTTACATAGTCCCGCCTCAGAAGACCCTTATTACTTTCATGTTTATAAGTAAAGTTTCGCTAAACCCGCAAATTAGTTTAAATTTTAATCAACGCCGTATCACTTAGAAAGTTGTGAGATCTTTCTGCAGAACACTAGAGTCTAATGTATCATATGCTAATGTGCTTGTTAATGTTTCTTAGTTTTTATGTAACATTAGAGATAAATGTCGCCAATGTACCACTTTTAAACACGTAAAGTCTGAATTTATGTTATTAATGCGAAATACGCATTCTAGGTTTAATAATAGGTATATTCTTGATATATTTAATCTATGTATGAGATAAAAATATAATAAAAGTATGTAATAAATATCGGAACTTGCTCGAACAGTAGCAGAATCACAAACCATTATAATAAATTAGTTGAAATGTATAATACCTTGGCTGCTCGTTGATTCGTTTATTCAAGAATATTAAATAAATGACATACCTTTAATTTTCTTACTTCCTTTAACATTTTCGTAACGATGACGTTCGCGGCTGTCAAAATTCACACCTACAGCATCTTTTCCTAATCCAAATAATGCCCGATGAGAGATTTCAATTAAGATCAGAATGACATGGCGTTTGCTTTAAAACATAATTAATGAATGTCTCTTTATTATAGAGCCTTGATGAATTGCAAATATTTAATAGACTCAACATATAGTAAGTGGCAGGTAATGAATATTTTTAATTATTTATATTCTTCACATGTTTGTATTTTACCCACCTGTTAACGGTGGAGTTTAGTTTTAAATATTACAGAGTGGGCAATTAAAAACAAGCAATGACAAATTTACCCGCGAAATAGAGAGTAATTAATCATATTATGAATATGTATGATTTCTATATTCATGTGCTTTCTTTATATTTTACTCCTTGGAGTTTATTCGTCAATTTTTCCGCAGTACGGAATTCGGTTGATGTATTTACACGTTTAATGCACTTAACTGGTTAAGATTGAAAACAATTGATTTACTTTTGAATTAAAATTAAATATTTAAATGTATTTCAATAGTACTTTAGCCAGATTATCTGAATAACTTAATTTAGATAATGTATTTGCATTTCTTAACTGCCTGTTGGTTATCCTTCGAGTCGAACATTGATGATTTTCAATTAGCATCTGCTAATAAAGGCCTATAAGCTGATTTTACTGCGGTCAGGCTGGTGTAGACTCCCGTGATTGGAAGGACTGTATGGAGTAATTACAGTGTACGTTGTTCGTTTGTTTTCACTCCAGGCTACGTACGATTGCAATATGCAGTGCTGAGATCTAATTGAATTGTATCACTTAAATACACACTCCAGGCAGAGATTTGAATCTGTTTTCATACTGTATAGTTCTGTAAATAGCTAAAAGGTCGTAGTATCTGTTTATTATTATTAGTTTTTAACTTATGTATTTTTTGAACTTTATTTTTTATTAGTTGCCGGCAAAAAATATAAGCTATTTGTATAATTAATTATTTCCTCATATATTATATCTCAACACAAATTATATGGTTTTAGGACATATTCCAATTTAAACCTCTTCAAGTACGATTTCTAATTAAGAACAGTAAAATATATGTAAATTTTAAAATTCCAGTAAAACCTATTTTAATTTTCTTCGGTTGTCAAGTAACGGAAGGTAAAGAAATCTTAAAATATAATATGTTAAATATTTTCATCTATTTATTAATGTCAGTGAACTGTAAATGCAAACTAAACGTCCACATATGTGCCCAAAGGCGTGAAGAGGTTAAGCTTTTAACCGACACGCAAAATAAACGTCTACTTAAATGAATAGGTTTCATTGTACTACTATCATTTAGAAATAATCACTACTCAAAATTTTTAAACCGTTTGTTAGATTTTGCAGTTGCATATATTACAATCTTGATGCAATTTAGGTTTTAAATATGTACCGTAAACGACAGATAGTAACAGTCTTCTCTATATTTGAATACATCAATGCCAGTGGTATACAGTAAGAACTTGAACACTCCTTATTCACTTATATTATATTTGTCATTAACATATTTAATTTTGCAATGATTTCAGTTTATGGAGGTGTTCATTAAAATATTGTTCTTTGTATACTTTTCTATTCTACCCATTTGGAAGTTGTATTTAAGTAAATTAATTAATTAAAAATAATTAAATTTTATAATGAAAACTTATAAAAATATTACATTAACAAATTAGCGAACAAATGTACTTCAGGCTCTACAGTATTAAATAATTTACTCTTGTGAGATCAAAGATAGCTTCATTATTTAGTTACCTGGACTTTTACAAAATATTAACGAGGAGTGAGCTATTATAATAGTTTATAAAAATTAGTTATCTATTTCAGCTCAAATGTTTTAATTGTTTACCAATAATAAATGAGGTAGAGCGTTAATACCAGCACGGCAGATAAAATCCTTTTGTGATTCCGTGAATAAATTTGATAACGTTTCTCTTAGATATTCTTTATGTTTTCTCCTTTATAAAATGTAATTAATTATAAAATGTTTGAAATATTCTGTCCTGGTAATTAAGTTAATTAAACGCAAATTGGTCACAGGTCTAGTTAAACGTCAATCTGAATCGATGCTGGAGTTAGACTAAAGGTAATTGCAATTTGGCAATTTGTCATCGCACTTCATAACTCTAGCACCATAACGTCAATTTAACGTTACATACTAAACTTCATATGACAGATATATTATCGAAGTTATAAAATTTCTTTAATCTCAATTTTTCTTTAGCATACTGCGGTTAGCATAAAAAAGTGCTAATAAATTAAATTATAAAAAACATTCCCATTCATCGGAAACTTTGAACTCTGTCGAGCAATTGTCGACTAATCTTTAGAATATAAATACATTCGACGATGTTACTTGAATATTAACCGCAGGCACCGCTTATAGTAGAAACGTGTTCTAATCTAAATTTTCCCAATGAAAGAAACCTTTTAGGTGGTTAAAAATAGCGGTAGCCCGAGAATATGATGATCGTGATCATCGTTTTTAAGCGTGTATCCGTGCTGCTTTTTTTCTAAAACCGCAGAACAGAATAGAATACGACATTATCGCATAGTTGAATAGAAATTAATATACGTGTTCTACGGTTGCCGCGATTATTTTTAAAAAGCTATTTCAGTTGTTATGATTACACTTTCTTTTTTAATTCGATAGGACTCCGTCCCCAAAAGCTTGGGAGGTACATGTAAAGGTTTTAGTCACTGAGATCTTGTCGGCGTTGTCAGAGTCGGGTTATCCGACGTTTCCGACGACCCCGCCCCCCCCCTTCGTTCTCATCTGTGTGTATCTCCACCAGTGTTTACATCTAAACTACTACTACTCTAACAAATTCACTGTCTACATATTAACTGTAGCATTTTTTTTAGCTTTATGCCTAATGTTTGTACTCCACTTCCAAAAAAATTCTGAAGGCCTTGTATTCGATGAATTTTATGACTGTAAGTCATATAGGTAAAAGCATTTTCCCTTGCGAATTTTCATACATGTCATATAATTTCACAGAAGTGTTTATTAAGCCCTATTTTAATTACTACGACCACTTAACATATTTCTACTGGGACTTAGGGCGATAATTTTTTTCTTTTATTCATTACTAAGCTTGATACATATTCATTTCAATACAATACGCTTTTATCTTTATATGAAATATCAATCAAATATAATTTAAGTAATTCTCTCTGTGTGATTTTTTTGTTATCAGATATGGGCTAACACTAGACCTCAATTTCACCTGATGTTAAATGACGGTGAGCACGTAGATGGTAAAGCGAGTTCGCCCAAAATACTTGTGTACTCTCACGTATATGATTGCCGGCATAGAAATGTTGTTATGCTGGTATATTGACATCAAAGGTGTAACCTAGCCAGGAGTGCTCAACCTCTATCCACACTTAACTGCTCCTGTGGGCAGGCAAGCAGGTAAACCACTGCGCCACGGAAAGAGTGATAAAACAATTGAATACATTTTTACTTCCATAAAAATTATAGTAGAACGTTTATATTTACCTATTTATAGACTTAATGTTGATCTTAAATATTAAGGGATAACAACATTTTTTCCACATTACCCATTGATTGAATTGCCCGTGGCCGTTTAAATTTCGCCTAGTCAGGGGATCATCGGTAAAGCGAAAGAATTGGAAGATGTCGCCGTGAAAGTCCGAAATAGTAATTTTATAGTTATAAATCGCACCCTTGGGTGTTTGGTATTCCCATCCTACGGTATTTTATACGATGACCTTTTACGTGACTAAGAAACGTATGTCAGCGTAATTGCAACTATATTGGAACATTAATGTTATGAAGATACTTCTGTATCTAATGTGAGACTTATGATTGAACAGCTCGATAGTGGTTGAAAAAAATGTAAAACTTTTTTTTTTGATACTTTAAGGCACTGATGATATTTTTGGTTTGAGCTCTTGAGATGTGCTTGACATGTTGACGCTTATTGTTTACATTTACAATTAATTGTTTTTAATAAAAAAAATTAAATTACGGAAATCTTTAAAATACTGGTTGACAATATTTCTTTACCTTCCGCTATATATGATCGTGCAGAAAAATTAAATAAATATGTTGTAAAGAAATTCAAAAGTAGTCACACATCGCGTAATAAAAAAAAATCTTCCTCGAAAGGGTTAATGTCAGTTATGAGCTCTTGAAACATAATTTTCATATTTACATTATATAAAATCTTTCGAGAGTATAACGTATACTACTTCTTCAAAGAATTGTCTTTGATCTCAATGAATAAATGTGTATCATTAGTTCGGATTATAATATATTTCTTTACGAATTTATCACTTTTTGGTCATACAAATAAACATCTTAATTTACGGAATTCATTTCCGAATATTCTAAATTTAGTCGCATAATACTTATAATATTTTTTGTTCTTTTAATACAAACCCATACAGCGAATAATAATCCGAGAGTTAACATTGTATTAAACAAAAATGTATAAAAAGTCACGAGACTCAATGAACTAACCTGTGAGTTTTAACTTTCATAAAAGCTTTTCGAAAAGCTACTACCACTTTGTCACCTACAGTTAATACTAGTATGTTCTATGATAAACTTCCTTTCGGAATTTTTCGTACGGAAATTTTTGTATTCACTATTCCTGAAATTTATACATATATTAACACAGAGCATGTGACATTATTCGTCTTTGATTTCAATTCAAAAATAATGAAATTGGCTAACCCTTGCAACCTCTATTCGACAATCTATTCTGGTCATTGTCCACTTCAACACGAACTTGTCACTGATGTCATACACAGAAATATGGGTTGCGTTGGATAAGACATTACGTGCAATTTACGAGGATCACTAAAATATGGATATGATTTTTAAAGCAAAAGGCAAGAAATGTAAATATTATAGACAATTCTTTAAAAATATATATATATCAAAATAAAAAAAAAATCATATATATAAAAAAACAACGTTAAGTTTTGTAGTGTAATATTCTTTTGGTTTTAAGACTTTTTTTTACATGAGACAACTAAATCTAGTGACAAAAAGTAAAACTGAATATTAAATTATTAAATCCGTAGAAAAATATTTTCAACAATACTTAACTTCATTCCAAATTCATTTAGTCTTAAATATGAATGAATCTTAGATATGAATGATAAAGCAATGAGGAATTGTATACAAAGAGATTGTTTCGTCGGGAGTTATTATTTTTATTTTCTTTCTGAACAGGGCTAAGTTAATGTAAATTAATATTACAATTGTCATTGTACTCTGTTGTGATCCTGAAAAAATAAAAAGTATAAAGCAAAGAAAATTTAATTAAACGTTTCGTCTTGATTCAAATGAGGCACTGAGGCTGTAGCATTGCACAGATAATGCTGCTACAAAAAACTCATTTATTAGTGTGTTTTAATTTTATTCGCTAATTGTCATTAATTACTTTAATATTTGAAATTACAACGGTAATAAAAAAAATTAAGAATAGCTTACATTATTATATTAAAAATATTATAATAATCATATAAATGTTTAATTTGACAAAATATGAAAGGTTAAAACTTATCAAAATCAATTTGGTTTTAATCTACCGACTGTAGTTATAAGTGACTATTAAAATGTTATAAGTCTTTGTAAATATTAAATTAATGTTTATTTGTATAATACATAAAATATTTGTAAAGCTTCAAATGAAGTACATGAAAATTAATTAAATACCAATAATAATAAAATTATAGCTCATGGAGTTTCTCTAAGAGACAGTCCGCCGGCAGTACGCCTGTTATAGTTCAATTACGCAGTATCCGAAGGTATTTTATAACAAAAAATCTTTTCATTCGAAAATGTTCTTAAAAAATATATTTCTCTAAAATAATTACTTTTGCTTTCATTATTGACTGCCTCTGTGGTTTAGAGTAAATATTTCTGTACAATGGTTACTTTTGTTTTCACTTTTCCTTCGTAGCCTAATGGTTTACTGCTTGCCTTGTAATACGAGTACGGACCTTTGTGTTTGATTTACGGGCCACATGAGTAATGGTGATCTGATGGCGGCAGAGTTTCATCAAACCTGGCTAATTACAAACCCTAACACAGCAACGTTGTAAAAGCGGCAGGTATCAACGTGATCATACACGTGAGAGGCAGAATACTCTAGATAAACGCGTTTCGCCAACTATGACCTCATTGTCATTTAACTTTATGTAAAATTCAAGTCAAAATTTAGTCTATTTATGATTAAAAAATATGCTTAATCATGGCAGGAATTTGAAATGCATTTTAACAAATCCTGTTAAGTTCTTGTGCTTCAGAATAAATTAACGATTTTCTGAAGACATTAAATTGCTATGGATATTAATATTGCACACTACTTTTGGTTAAGCGGACACTAAGCAGGAGACTAATCGATGTATGTAAGAATCCTTACGTCCTAATCCTATGTCGTCTTAAGAAGCAGGATGCACTTGTTTGTCACAATGAACTGTCAATGAACAATTCATTTATATTTAATTCGTACTAAAGTAAATAATTCTCCAACTTTGATAATGGATATAATTATATGATACAATATCGAACAACATATTTTATTAAATGTTTTTGTTCATGCTGTCTTGCGAAAAGACAAATATTTGTCACTAGGATGTATATAAATCAAGGACGACTTTGAAATGAAACAGTGAAATTCATATTCAATTGTTAACAGTTCCAGAATTGTTTAGAGTAAAATTTGAAAAGTAATAGCGGTTATTCTCCAGAATGTAACAACATTTATTTATTTACATAAATACAAGTAAATATTATAGGAACAATAGGTCTAATATTACAATCATATTAGTGCTTGAAATTTCCTAGAAGTGTAAAGTAAGGCAGAGCTCTGAACGTTTTACCACGTTGAATGCGAAACTCCGTCCAAAATGCTTCGTTCGTGTTTCGCTTAGTGTACGCCTGTCGAAGATGTGTTATTAAACCAGAGTACTGTAATGTACCCTAGATTGAAGTGACAGAATTATCAGTAAATTGTTGACAATGATTAAAGCAAAGATCAATCCATCTTTTTTTCACCGAGCCAAAAATGGTTTTAATTTGCGTAACTTGACCGGGTTTTATAAGCCTTCTACCACCATAAAAATAGTTGAGACAAGGATTAAATAGTCATACCTCATACTGCAGAATTGAAATGTAAAGAGGAATCATTGCTGCTTCGAATGTATTGATCACTTTTGAGAAAGCGAATGCATCGAAGATCTATTTTAAAAACATATTTAAGATATCATACGTGAAAATTTTAAATAAATGTCGTATTTTAATAAATGTCGTGCATAAAATAAAATGTCGCCAACATAAAAAATCGTAAAATTATTGCAAAAAGTAACAAAAACAACATTATGGCGGCGGTAAACGTAAACTGAGGTGTTAAGGAGGCGGTAAAGATCGGCATTGCGCTATAAAACCTTAAAGCACGTGCCGCTGTCTTGTTAGCATAAAGATGTGTATAGGGCGTGAGTGTGTCGGCCCGTGTATTAGTTTCAACGGAGTGCCCATAAAACAAGGATGTTCGAGTGGGTCCATTAGATTACACTTTCTACGCGTTAAAAGCGAACTTTAGTAGTTTCAGACATTTTCGTTAATTGATAAGGATTGTCCAGTAAGTGTATATAAAGAGTAGCTAAACTGTAGCCGTAGGAAACAAAGTATTTCGGACATATACATATCGTTAAAACTACATTTGTTCATCATTGAATTGAATAATTATAACACAATTTTATGAGGAATTTTATAAGTAAAAGCTTTATGTAATCATTATCAATTCTAATAAAATCATCAACATGCTACCAAAAGTCCTTAATCAAATTGGCGCTGTCTTTTCTGCTTGATACATGTACTAGTAGCACAAGGGCACACGATGCGTCCCGTAGATCCCAGAACCCCTCGGCCAATAGGGATAAATCTTACATAACTTTCCACTGAAAATCTGCAAATCAAAAAAGAATATTAAGTATTAAATTCATTTCAGCCATGAATATATCGATGCAAGTAGTGATCGTGGTCGCCGCGGTATGCTTGTGCCTCGCTGACGGCGCACCAGAAGCAAGGATGCCGAGAAAACAGCAGCGCCCCACTCGGGGCTTCAAGAACGTAGAGATGATGACCGCCAGGGGCTTTGGCAAGCGCGATCGACCCTCCGCCAGGACTCCTCGTAAGTCACTTCAACAGCTAATTAAGGCGTAGTGGTTTACAGATTGTCATATGACACGGAGGTCCCACTTTTATTCCGGGGCACTAGTGTGAAGTTCGAATAGTGCTAGGGATTATTCAAACCCGCCTGACTAGTTATTACCTTCAATGTAAGACAAGATATATACTTGTAAGAGCCTTAATACGGTGGACGAGGACGCCTATCCACGGCCTCATTGTTACCTAACCTATTGTGTCAATCTGTCACGGCCTACTTTGTCGTAAAATGAGAGGAGATTGTGTTTAGACAACAATTTACAATCATTTAAAAAAGCGATGCCAATAATTAGAATAGTTATATTTAGATATTAATAGAATCATCAACCAGCAGCATTCATATTTGAATAAGTGCGGTACCCCCTTACAAACACGAAAGAGCAGTATACACTATTTAAACATTATAGTGCACTGATATTATTAAATCATTATTGATTAAAAGTCCAAACAGAACAGTAAGTATAAAAAATGGAAAAACAACCTTGTATATTGATATTTTTTAATGTATATGCGTATATAAGTGTCGGGGCTTGCCCTGTAGGCATCCCACTATTTTATGCATTACCTCGTGTACATGTACTACAGTGACACAGGCGCTGTGATTGATAAAATTACGGCAATATTGTAATTTGTAATTGTAACTTGTCATCTTCCGACATTAAAATTTCTATCTTCAGGTTCTTAAAATTTTATGCAGACAAATCTCAATTAGTAATACCAATTCAACTAGTCCAGGTGTGTCTGCACAACGAAAAATAAATTGCTTTATTTTGAGATGAATGTATTTTTAAGATGAAATACTGTTTAATCTAGATAATATGTATATTAAAATTTAAGACATATTTAACAAAGCTTATATCCGAAAGTAGTCAATGGATCGCATGAAATTTTTATAATGATTTTCAATATGCAAAAAATATATACTATAAGCGCGACTTCGGATTTCGTTATTTATTAAAATATCTAAAATGCTGCATCTTTGAATATGAACATGTTGTTAATGTTACATCTTTGATGTGATCATCTACAAGGCTTCATAACTTAAATGAGGCGAGATTAAATCTCGTTAATATTCATAGGGATTGCACTAAATAATTATAATCACATTGTTCATACCCTTGTCTATAACGTAGCCATTAATACAAAACTTTGTTAGACAAACGACCCCTTTTTAACATGGGATATATACTCTTTGTTGATAAATTACACCATGTACCACCAGGTCGGTATCAGTTAACAGGAGTTAGTCAAAACTCCAATGTTTTAAAATGAAAACTGTTTCACAGTAAAAGCAAATTATTTATACCTAATGACATAGGAAACTAATAAAAAAAAACTTGTAACTTGCGAATAAAATAATAAAATAAATAAGACTTTATCTTGATGTTACAGATAAGATATATTATGATTTAAAATAAAAAGGATCAATAAAAAGGAAGCTGCGTATGCCTCCGTATTGCCTATGATTATTTTACCTGCCGAGCTACCACCTGTTGTACCGCCATAATAGAATTATTTTTTCCCGCCTACCCTATACTCTAGAGTGAAAGTATCTTGGGCAGGCATGCTTTACCATCAATGGTCTCATTCTTATTTAGCTTTAGATCCAATGGATGTCAAATCTTCTTTATTAAAAGCGCTTCATCAGTTCACAACACGTGCTTTATAGAGAAGAAATGAGAAAAAACTCAATGTGGTTGGACTTTTTATGAAGTTTTAGCCTATTGCCAATATAAAAAACAGGGCTAATAAAAATCTATCACAATACATGTACGTGTCAATTTTTGTTGTAATAGATCCAATAATTACAGTGTTTCTAGGCATTTTATAGTATCAATTTTTGTAGAAAAAAAATTTCGTGTAGAATTTTAAACTAATTATATATACCTATTATACAATTAACCTCAGAGTGATGTAAACAGTAAGTTCTGAAATGCTTGTTTTGTTTAACTTTGTATAAATTTAAATAGACGTTAATTTCATTTCCACAGCTCTGCATTTTCCTGTTATTGTTTCGGCTTCTTCGGAGGTATTTTGTCGGAATAATATGATTACGGGGGGCAAACTTTTGGGGATCGAAATTGGTATAGAATTGATTTAAAACGTCTTTTAAAACACATTTCATCTGTACTCTAGTCGGAATGGGTTACATTAACTAGAGTTAACATATCACTTTACTTAAATTTCTTGACAAAATGTCTTAGAAAATTTATAAAAATTTTAACGTATTACAGAAGACGATGGTACAGAATTGTAGTAAAAAAAATATAAATCTGAAAGATCTATAGAGTTAAAAATAAATAAACAACAATGTTGTTAATTTATTTTTAACTCTATAGATTATTTTTATTCACGATATGCAACAAATGAAAATGTTACTTTAAAATAGTCCAAAGAGTAACTATCGGACATCCATCTTGCCACGTCAAGGCGTAAACTTGTGAGAGCACAGGGGTTAATGGGATGGTAAATGTGTTATAAATTTTAAAACGCCTTTCATAACTCCCTGGTTTCTATAAAAGTATGGTTTTAGATCTAAATTTCGAATGAACGTCCTATTAAATTGTAAAATCATTTAAGTTAACGAATATATAATTTCTTAAGACGACATTCAAAACTAAGCATCAGCACACACGAACCGCACTATTCCCTTATTCTCGCACTATTGACCATTGTACTCGTTAAGTACAATGTTTGGTAGTGCGAGATATTTTGGAAAAACACCGGAACCAGAATCGGAAGGTACAGAAAGACATAATTTGGTTTCCGGCTTTGATTGGACGGTGAAATTACGCAGCAGGCGGCAATAAGATTGCTGGGCGAACAAACACTCCAGCCCTAGATAAAGCAAATAAAAATCCATTCGAAGTTGGCTCATGTATCTTTTGGACGGGTCTTTTATAATATGCGTGTGTCTAAAAATCAAACTTATATCAAGATGAATAGCCCTCACTATGGCAAGTTTTTAACTTCGTTAATGGATTATTGGTGTACTTACGTTTAGACATTCGCTACATTCGGAACAGACATATAAATTTTTTACGTGTTAAACTTTTCAGTTTAATTTTATGCCAAATATGGCTAAAAACGCTCATAGATTAAATAGAAAAACTAATATTTCATATTATAATTTGAACAGTTCTGCAAATCTTCATCTACTGTTATAGTTATTTGAATAATGATTCGTGTTTTACGGGAACAAAAAAATTATTGATTTTATTTTACATTTCCTAAAGTGGTTATAGATGTTTGGAATACCATCAGTAATAAGACTGGAGGTCTTATGTTCATCAATCTACGAGATTATAGTATTAGGTTACTGATTAAAGTATAACATTGTGTTCGTTAAATAAAAAAAAGAAAAATATTATAATAATCTTAATAATACTTACTTTTTTTTTAAATACATTGTGGAGGTATGTATTTAATAAAAGATTATTCCACAACCATTCTATAATATAAAGATGTTGAAACTATTTTACCTTCTGATTGTATTATATGTAGTTGCAATATTTTTATGTTATCAAGTGTCAATTAAGTGCGTAGATTTTCTAAATTTTATTTATATTAACTTACATTCAACACCTGTAACACGTTTCCTTAGATTCCTATCAAGGACCACGCAAGCCATTTAGACCTAATAGCAAGCTCCTGGTAGCCATTGGCTTTGGCAAAAGAAGCGTTAACGATGATATTAATGATGAAGGTAAATTCAAAATGCCTTGAAACGCTTTGAGTAATATGCTTAATATATGCCAATGGAAAGTTATTGTGATTTTTTCCCCGAAGTGAAATTCCGATGTATTTTTTTCCCCACTTGTATTTCTTGCTTTAGAAGTATTTAGATAAATAAAAGTCAACGTCCTTCTAACAGTGGATGTAATAAGAGTGACCAGAGGCACTTTCAAGCCCAATTCAAATATACTTATCGCAAGAGGCTACGGCAAACGTGATGAGACACAAGAAAGTGGTCGAGGTAAACCGATTATTCGAGATGATAAATGACGCCAATATAAAAGACAAACACCTACGTAATATTGGCGATTCATTTTTAAATGTTTGTCACCGTACCAGCCAGCTCTATGACAAACTGTGTTTATACTTGTATTTGTTTAATGCATTACAATTTTACCCAAACGGCCTCAGGGACCGCCCTCATGTCATATAAGCAAACACGAAACGTTTGGTTCAGTTAACATAACTAAACAAAATGACATATGAAACCCATACAAATATCTTTAGCTACGTTCATAAAGATATTATATAATGCTTTAGTGACATCGTATCATTCGCTTAAAGCTTAGGATTGTAATAGAGGAGTGAGTCAGCAGAGATAAAGCGGCAATTCTTTGTAAGATCTTGTGGAGAACAATCAATGACCAGATTGTGCTCAGGTAAAAATGCTTTCGATGTATAATGAATACTCGTGGAGTACTATTGTGACAAAGATGTTGCTTATTACCACTTGTCAATGTGCTATTATTATGAGTCATTGTGTACCGAAAGCGACTTATATCGTGACAAATATGATAAAAATTACTGTATTTTGTCTCATCTCCGAATTAATTACAGTATACGGCTTGGACAACATTTGGGATTCGTTCGAAAACAACCCGGAGAAGGATAACCAAGATCTTACCGATGAAAAAGTTATTGACAGGTAATTTTATAATTTATTTGATTTTTTTTTAAAAATGCTCGTTCATTTATTTTCATATTGGCTGATTAACAAGGCTTGTATATGTAAATAATGATTTTGTTATTATACATTACAACGCATATAATCCTTGTTGAACTATTTGTAAATTTTGACTGCGTCCACATCACACTTACTTTTCGCTTAAGTTGTAACAGCAATTTCAGGGTCAATATCCAGGAGCAAAGGAGTCTAGATGCTGGTAAGGTTTTTTTAAACCCGTCTTTCTAGCTTTATTGTGTTCCGACAGTCATACATGGGTTAATCAGAGTATTGTAGGCTAGCAAGCTTCACCATCTACGGTCTCATCGTCACAAAAATTCATATGTCCATTGAGTTTTTTTTTTTGATAATCTCATTGCCGATTAAAAAATATTCTTCGTTAACATTAAAATACTACAAAACTTTTAAATTCGAAAAGTTAAATGAAAGGAAATTGCGAGAACATTGTTTTCAGATTTAAACTGATAAAAGGCTTGTCAAAACAAATATATCATATTATTGATATCAAAATTCCAATGGTACAGTTATGTTAAATAAATTACAGCGCATATAAACTCGTAGATATACTTTTAGGATAACGCGGAAATTTCTTAATCTCACAGATAATATTACAGAACGAAGAGCAGATGTTTATAAGTTAAACAAAAGTTTCTTTATGAGTGTTGTATATACATTATTAATAATAGAGGTAATTACATGGTTGTGTTTAATATGTTATTTAATTTCGAAATGTATATTTTTAATAGTAGTCATCATAATAGTGGTCATCTTTACAAATCTTAGATAATAATTTTACTTGTAGAAAAAATAGGGTAATAATATTTGCAATACAATTTCTTTTTCTATACAAACAAATGAGTGCTTTAATATTATTTGTGGCAGTTTACATTGATTATATCTATTTTGTTTTGAATTCAGAAATACTGTTTCACATCAGATACAAGGGTGTTATTTATTTTTGTCGTTTGCCTAATTATAATATATATATATATACATATATAT
>DWQX01000919.1:0-33804 GCA_018245475.1 Pharmacophagus antenor
TCGTACTCAATCTTCGCCCGTATAAAACACGTGCTTATAATTTCAACACGAATTCTAACCGGTTTTGTACTTTGTTCTTGACTACAGTACTGCTATCTCTTGTCCACGACATGTTTTGATAATTTAAACCCAAACCATTTAAAATCAAATAGAGAACCTTAACTATTCTTCCTAAGAACTATAATTGAAAGGCAGATTACTATACGCTCTACACTGCAAGAGTTTGTAGTAATTCGTAGTAAACCAAAACAAGTTTTGCGCTAAGTGGAAGCGCTAACCAAGTCAAAACGCTGTCGTTTACCGTTAAGAAAACGTCTAAATATAGGAGAAAGCATTTAAAATGAAATAATAAAGTGAGATTTGTTATTGATACTCCACTGTATCTGTTATTAGAATTATATAAAGGGTTTAATTCTTAATTGCGTATATAAATGAAACGAAATGTATTAACCATTAAAATATAAATAAAGTATAAAGCATAAAAAGAAATATGGTTATATTGTCCCGTTCTGTTAGATAATCAAACTGAGCGAAGCGCCTGTGGACTAAAAAACTGCAAAGTACATTATTCGTTTCGCTTTGCCGATTTAGTGCAGTAAGTATAAGACGTAAATTATTCATATCGCAACAAATTGCCAATATCAATTTTTCAAAATCCAATTTACAAAAAAATATTGACAAAGCCAAAGAAATCAACATTTTTAAATTTCCACGACGTATTAAAAATTTCTAAAATTTTTTTTTAAATTGCTATTTTTCTATAACTAAATAGCAAATATATTCTATCTATGTAACTATCGATATTTTGTCTATATGACAATGGCTAATTAACGTCTTCAAGATCGGTTGAACAGTTTAAATGCTTACGTTGTATCGCCATCTAGCGGCAATTGAATAAGTTACAATAATGAAAACTTTCCATGAAAAAATATTTCTGTGCAAGTCAAATACCATGACCCGCCTATACTTCACAAAATTAATCTACGTTTTGTTTATCTATTTATTTACTTTTAAAAAAGTTCTGTGTATAGATAATAATAGTTTAAAATCTTTATTATAAATATTCATATATTTAATGCTATATTGTCTATAGTAATGCATACATATAGTAATGTACCTTTAGTACAGAATTATCTCTGAAGCAAACTTTCTCTTGCTTCAGTGTTATACACGTGTACAGTCTGTTTCTTATGAGCTGTCACAGTATGAGTGCTAGTACGCCATTGTTTTCGTCGTGATAATTTCCCAGATATATAAACTTTCCAGGCGTGGTATTGCAAACATCAACATATGGGATATGTTTCATAATAGCGACACACAGTTCACACGGTACTTTCATTCACATAAACACATTTGCACTTTGTTATTTTCGGCGTATAATACTACGATAACATATGAAAATAATTACAATTCCATTTATCTAATTTCTTAACCCTTTAACTGTTTATGTCGAGTATACTCGTCAGAGCGAAATGAAAATTTTTCGCATAATGTCGAGTAAACTCGACGTAAAGACCAAAAGTATTCGCATTCATATTATTATTAAACGAATCAACTGTAATTTTAACATTTTAATATATTTGTTAGTCTGGCAACCTTATTTCTTTTAAATCATATTAGCTTATATTAAATTGAAATAACAAATTCAATAATAGTTGCATATTCTGTGGCAAAGAAAATACTAAGAAAATATTTTTTCATGTCCTGGATATTATTTTTATTAACTGTTATTTGATATATAAACCGTTTAATGGAAAATTAAACCGTATTGACTTCTTACTGTAATACATCGAAAAAAACCATTGAACTATGTTCTGAAGATTCGTCAAATACGTCTCAACTTGGTCGTCCAGCTTCAACTAAACCTTTACGATTACTCAGAAAGCATTTTCCTGGCTACCAAGAAAAAAAGCAAAATCAAAACCTACACGCAGATGTTCATAGTGTTCGAAAAATAATATTAGAAGAGAATTGGTGCTCAATATGCAATGTAGCACTATGTGCTGCACTTTGCTTAAAAAACTATCATTGCTCTTAATTAAAATTTTTAGTTTTGTAACTAAGATAAAATTTAGTTGATCTTTTATTGCTACTGTTTTCGTTCCTATAATGCCTTAATTTTATCTTTATGTAATATTGTTTTTATGAATGAAATAATTTTATTTTTAACAACGAATAAAAGTTTGTATTTCCTAAAAAAACCATCACGCGACGTTTGATTCTTAATCATAATTGCCTACTTTTATAGGCAGAAAAATTTTGTTTTGTTTATGTCGAGTATACTCGTCGTCTCTGGATAATAATTAAGCAGGCAGAAAAAGTTTTTCGAAACAAAATTAAACAGTTAAAGGCTTAAGAAAAACGCAATTCATAAATGGTTTATTTTTATCAAGTTTGAATTATATTATAATCTATGTGAATTATGCTATAGTTCACTTAAATTATAATACTATTTTCTATTTACAGATCTTGATTGTTGTAAACTTTAATCACCGGACTACAGGCTACTTGTAATTTATGGATATTCAAATTTCAATAAGTATAAATGTTCATCCTAATCCTTTCATAGTAGAACAAATATATATTATTTTATAATTCAGTAGTAACCGTGTTTAATCAATTTTGCTTTGGATCTCTATTATTTAAAAAAATAATTAAAACTATTTTACTAATATATTTGTCCTGAACTTGAAAGAAACGACTACTGACGAAAAGAAACCGTGTCCACGTCACATAGAAAGCGAACGTGAAGGAATACCGAAATTGATAGTACAAAGTTTCACCATTATCTACCTATATAAATGACTAGTTTATTTTAGAGCAAAATAAATTGATAATTTTACAAAAAATATCCCTATTTTCTAATTACCCCGCCTAAATAATTCAAATTCTAGTTTAACTATTTTTTTATTTGCATATTACATTTAATTAATTTTTTTTAAAATTTAGTTACCTTAACAGATATCGCAAAATAAAGATTGATAACGATATGTCAGATATTCGATAAAAACATGTGCAACTATAACATATCACATGAAATTACGGTTACAATCAAACATAAGCAATTGGGATATTTAAAGTATTCGTCTATTATTCTATACATTCATTGAAAAGTCTTAATTGCCTTCTGTTTGTTTACTTATTATTATTTCAATTTTTTTTATTTTATTTTGTTTCCTATTAAATAGTGCAGTGGTGTAACACAACAATGAATTCACTTAGGCGGCACAAGTTTTATGACATCGTTTATTACTGTTGGTAATAAGAAATCTATGAAGCGCAACTAGTCTTATAACTTCTCACGGCGATCACGCATCACGCCAGCCGGCTGCTCAGGCGCCGTCTCGTGGGAGAATCGCACATAGTAAAACTCCATTCGTTTCAAATTAAACGGATTTCATTGATGTTTCGAATTATATTGTAATCATAAATATACCTAATGATATTAATTAAATAATGAACTAATGAACAACATGTAGGCAACAACAGTTTTGTATTAATTTATAATAATTCTACAGTAATTGATTCATTTTTAGAAGAACAGTCTCATATGTAACTGTTTCTCTGATTGCGGTTATAAAACGACACAAGCGCATTAAGTTCAAGCCTAGCGGGGTTTACGGTACACCTACGGACCTAGACTCTGTCCAAATTAGTAACAAAACTTGTGCACGAAACAAATATTTGTCGGATATAAGGGCAGGACCGGTTCCAAATATTGAGTTAAATAAAGGATATAATTAATTTCAAAGCGAAGCAAAAAATGTGTTATAAATCATACAAATATTTAGCTTCGTTTCAAATAAAAATAAAAAAAAAACACAAAATCGTAATAGCTATAACCACAACTTAGAGACGTACGAGCGGGAAGTGTGCGGCTACCGCGATCCCACAGTTATTCCTCCGCCATAAATCGATGCAATTATATTAATATGTATCAATTCCTATAAGTCATATTCAGTTTCAACTCTTAGATCTGCCCGCAAGGAGCTACTGTAAATTTTTAATGTATCATTTAACATAACGTAATAGGCACAACACCTATAACGGTTAGGCCAAGGATTCATACTTAAAAATAGGTTAGTATTTATAACTTTAATTATGAAAACGAACTAAAAGGGTATTGTATAATCTTCCAAAATTAAAGTGTTTTTTTTTGTTTATTTTTTTAAATATATATTATAATGTTTATAAATATTCTTTTGCAACTTTATGAAGTATATATTTTACAATTCTAGACTTTTATGTTTAATTTACCAAATATAATGAACAAATACGAGTTTAATTATTAAGGAAAACCTAAAAAATAATTATGTGAACATTGCCATTAAATAGCATTGACCACAATAAACAGTCAACAGCACTTAAAGCCGCGCTCGCTGGACTATAAAATTACGCTCACATGGCTGCGCCTCTTGTCTGTAATGTTACACATTTATCGACTCAAAAGACTGAACTTTGTCATTTCACATAATAATCTCAATCGTATGCAACTGTTTTGCCGAGTGTGAGGGCAACCTTTGACCGTCCACCTGTCCAGTAATTAGATCGTTACCCGAGACACCGCCCGGCAGTCTTGCTTGGCTGCCGTTCCCACACGTCTTGACTCCTGAGACCGCGCCCCACTATGAGTTTGATGATGAGATTAGAATCTTCTGTTACGCTATTGTAAATAGACGTCTATTATAGCTGCGCGTTATATTTCGTTCTGTCAATGACTCAAGATGATTCAAGAGTAACTTTTAAAGAAATTACATCAGCCAATTGTTATCGGTGAACAAGATTTGTAACAATAGTTGTTTAAATAACAATATTGTTTCATTATTGTTTTAATTGATCTAATTTAATAAATATATGATAAACAGTAAGTGTCATTCCTTTGGTCAGTGAATGTCACAAATAATACAAGAAATCGAAAGAACGTAGAATTTAAACGCTATTAAAGTTGTCGGGTACGAGGGCTGACGAATTATGGCTGTTTCACGAGCAGCTTCGTACGAACAATGGCAGTTTTTTTAGTGGTTAGTCACACCGCGCCGAATCCTTCAAGACCAAGGATGAGTCATCAGAAATCGCGGGGTCGTGTAGTTACGGTTCAGCGGTCATCAAGTGTGCCAGGTGAAAGGAGGCACAGTGAAGAAGAACGCGAATAGCGAATCTTATAGTATACTGAGGATATTCGAATATTATCATCCGTAATTAACAACTAAAAGGTTTGAAAACGAAGAAATAAGGGGAACATTTTACAGCATTTATCAATTACGTTATGAATGAAATCATTTGGGAAATATTTTATAAAGAATTTTTACACCACGACTAACCTGCTCATTAAAAATAAATCTTGTAAACAAATTTTAACAATGACAATTAATA
Source organism: Pharmacophagus antenor (assembly GCA_018245475.1). NCBI lineage: Eukaryota > Metazoa > Arthropoda > Insecta > Lepidoptera > Papilionidae > Pharmacophagus > Pharmacophagus antenor. Next base: position 5,374 of record DWQX01000919.1, read on the forward strand.
TTAATATTTAAATTAACATTAAATATAACCAATAATATTTAAATTTTAATTTTCGTTTTTTATGTTTTTACAATTATTTTAATAATTTAACTAATAACGCCTTATTCTTGATAATTAAAGCAAAATATATTAAAAATAAGAGTACTCGACATTCGCCGTGTAGTACAGCGTATATATAAAATAAGTAAATTACCATTAGCTAAGTAGTAACTGGCTACTTTTGAGGTGCTTTATTAAAAATATACAATTAAAAGAAGCGGCCTCACGCCCCCGTCTTTTGTAAAGTGTGTCCAAACGTTCAACAGAGCAGTTAATGTTTTGAACGGGGATCAAACGTGGCGTCGATGTAATGGATCTAAACAATAAAATTTCTTTAGTGTGCGTCCAATGAACTGTAGGCAGCCCAGATCTTTTAACAAATTGAACAGAAATGTTTCATTTCTTTACATGTGTCGTTATGGAGTACCTATATTAACATTTTGTTATTAATATTTATTTAAAAGTGAATAGCATAAATATTTTATAAAAAATTCATACCAGTAATTCAATCGAGAATCCGAATTATCAAGTGAAGTTGTTGAATTATTAATTTTAACAACATATCTTACTGACAGAACACACACAAAACTAGTAAAAATATAGTAGTCAGCGTTAATATAATACATTAGCATATATTTGCACCGCAGTAGCGATCCAGATCTCAATTCTCACACGCGTGGACTACAATAGTAACATGCACACCGCTTCAAACTTTCTCACAATTCATTTTTAAAACATGATTATAACGAAATGAACGAATGTTGATATTCTAATTATTTAAACATTAGAGCAAAAAGGCTCCGTAAATGATAGAAAATTTTACATTGTTGCAGCGGAACACTGACTGAAGGTATTTCCGGGCGCATCGCGGTGGTCCGGATTCGGAGTTGTCTCCAAATTGTACACTATAATAACTTAAAAAAAATACGTAATTATACCTTCACGCGTCTCCGCTTCTGTACATCTTTATAAAACGAAGAAGAAAAATGTATCACACAACCTTACTTTTTTAAAGAATAATCTATTGTTATGAAAATGTTACCAAATTAACTTAAAAGAAATACAATCTCGAAGATTTGTTTTTAAAGTTGAAGCTTAGGCATATTTGTGTATAATCTTATATTTTAATACATTGCATATCTAGTAGAAATATATAAAAAAAGGTTTACTTTTACCATTTTTTACATTTAGTCTAGTATCTGAACCGACCTTTGTAAAATCGCTACTTTTGACCACGTTTAAATTTGTTTTTATGAACCAAGAAATATGTTGCTAATAAGAAACACTAGACAACTTGCACCAATTATTACACCTAAGTGCCATTTACGAAAAGCGATAAGATTCCTACCCTAGACAAGTGGATGATGTATTCACTAATTACAACGCAGACGCATCAAGAAATTGAATTAAAGAAGGGCATCGTGCGAGGTTCCCACGGAGTGTTCCTTCCGGAGGCAGCGACCCGTGAAGCTACCAACTCCACAGCCACCTCAAGCTTTGACCGACCAACTAAGGCTGTCCGCTAAAATTACGACCATTAGGGTCAAGTAAACGCATAAAGAACTAGCTTTCCCTTATCGCTTGTTCCTCCCATTGACTATTTTGGACGAAGTTTTTAAAATAAGTTTATAAAAATGTAAGGTTGCGTTACATTCTTCATTAAACTGTGATTGTACTTCAATATTCTCAAGAAAAAAATAAAACATTTGAAGCACTTCATTTGCTATCAAGTAATTTTTGTTAAAGAAAAAACTATTAAGAAAGTGTATTTTATGAAGTTTTTATTTATGCAATTCATCATTTTAGGAATGTAAAGAAATTCGGCTTTAATTCTTTTTAAGCTTTAATTTAATAATTTAAATGTGGAAGTAGACATTTGCAGCGATTGCGTCCAATAAATATTTATAATCAATGGCGCTTCTGTAAAAACGAACGTGAGTAGGGAATGACTAGTATAAACTGAGAAGCGGGCGAAGGAATGTATTGCATGGCATATTTGACATTATACAATTTTCTTTTGAAATAAAAGCTTTTAAAAATGTATAAGGAAATTGACATTCTAATAATAGAAATAATACAATAAACAATTACACGGGTTAATGTAAAGAACTAATTTTAATTCTATGTTAATAGGCTTACCTGTCATTATATACCTATTAACACGTTAAGATGTTATTTAAATGTAAAAATTTTACTGAAACTATAAACGTATATCTAAAAACAAGCTATAAAATTTTAATTTCAAACCAATACTTAAATGCAACTTGGTAAGTTATAATGCTTAAGTATCTTGGTGTTAAAGAAATTTGCTAATGTCAATCTTTTCTTTTACACTAGGTGTGCTTCACACCAATTAAGAATGTACGTTAACACTAGATTTACCGATACAATTTTATGGTTTTCTTTTCGCGTCTGTAGTAATTTTACGCATTATGGTATTTTTATTTTTCCTGTTTTGCAATAAAATGTACAGGAATAATATTGCCAAAAGCAAAGCAAAAAACTCAAACGTATATTAGTATACGAAACTTTTTATGTAGGGTTGGTCTAAAAAATGACGGGTCCGGTAGATCTAGTATTATATAGGAATAGTGGTATTAAAAAAACTTTATAGAGCGTTAATACTTATGGACTTTCAATTTAAATTATCTTAAATTGTATATTAAACATGTAGTACAATTCTAAATTTAAATTGATTTGACTACTAAGCTCGCATTTACTACACGTCGAATATTAAGAGGTAATCAACATGTTTGCTTTATTCCCACAGGAGACGATTTGCATGAATAAATTACACTTAACGTCTGGCTACACTTGACTACGAGTTAATTTCATATTCTCTGGGCTAACAGTCCGTGAAGCATGTCACGAAGCTTGTTGACGCCAATGTGTTACTGGATACTAGTGACGTGCCCAAAATTGAAAGACACGCCATAATAAAATCGCTCGTAGTTTAAAAGTTCTTCATGATTACCATACGATTAAGATACTGAATGTTTTATTATTATTACTTCTTACTTACTTAGTAGACCATTTTTTTCTTAATTTATATATTACTGTGAATGTGAATTAAGTCTTGTTCTCCTTTGTTGCCTATTCATTTTCTTCTGGTTAGTAACATTGGTTATTTCAAAACTGTATACCGCCTTAAAATCAAAATAAATAAATATATTACTGATAAACTATTGACGTAAAGAAAATTTCGTTAAAAACTTTCGAACAGCGACAGCTACTCGAAATATTAGTAGGTTATGCGTAGTATATCAACAACAACTACTACCGACACAATATTGTTAAATTTCGTCCCAATTAACTACTTTTCTTACGTTAGTATTAAGTAGTAATTAAAGTATTAGCAACTTATGCCATTTCAATATGAAATCAATAATTGAAATTAAACTCTTTACTCTTAGGTTCTTGATGCAACAACAAGTCGAAGTCAAAGTACACCAGACTTATGAAGAGTGGGTTATAAACATCAATCAGAGTAGATGGAATTCTCGGCGCGAACTCCGCGATTATAATAACGAGCTTACATTTTTTATCACGACGTTCTTGTTATATTCCACTCATTTCTCATACAATACTTCTTGTAAGACGTATTAAGTAAACCGTACGCAATCTCATTACCTAAGATTAAATAAAAGTATAACTATCGCTGCTGTGGGTTGAGCGTATGTAAACAAGGCAGTGGTAATAGAACGTGAGCAGTATAGTTGATAGTAAAATAACTTGTGTAAGCATACACGCACCTGTTTAAAGAGGATTGTTTAAAAACGCGCTGGGCACGAATACTGCGAGTACGCAACCGTTTCAGGCGCCCCCCTAGGTTTGTTTTTACTATGATACATGTTACACTTCCCCCTACGTGAGGTGGAAAGACATAAAGCAAAGTGTTAGCAATCAATTATATTACGCCACAATTCTTTAATAGTTTCCAAACGCAGCGTCTGGCTGTTCGTTCATGTGAAGCTTGCTATGGGGCCGCAGTCATAACAATTGTTTATATGGGGAAACGGCGCTCATGTAGAGTTTGGATATATGTGGAAATAATACGATTAACAAACATTTCTTTGAAATCAAACATACTACCAGAACGTTAGATGAAATGAATCTGTTTGATGCCGTAATACAAAATTAGGTATATAGAACAATGTTGACGTGTTTGGACATTGCGTTCATTGTAAATTTCATTTACACACAATAATATACTCTAAGAACGTAAGCCATCAATTTAATTTATAAAAGAAATTATTTATTATTAATTATAACTGCAATATTTTATAGCGTAATGCGATTATAAATTTCTGCGATGCAATGCGAATATAATAAATTTCTTAGTATGTCACAAGGACTTCTATGACTCATACCCAGAAAAATGTACATTTATAATACACAAAGTTCAATAAATATATATATATATCTTATAGTCTATTATTCATAAGTACATGATGTTAGTCAATTTAAAACTAAAGATTATTTTTTATATCAGACCCACCATGAGTCTTATACTTATCAGGAAGCGATAAGCGTGTTAACAACAAAAAAGGCAAGATGTCGCAACTTAAGGATCACATGTCAGTCTTACACACACAGGCACCTGTGACTACTGCAGTAAACCCGTTATGAAATGGGACTTTTATCAGGTGATTTAGATATAGCATTATTATGCATTATTATACAACTTGACGTTCATTATCCGTTGAACGAGATTATAGCACATAAAATTTATAGGTGTATCGCTAGTTCTGTTTGAATCATGTGCATCTATGAATGCTGCGTAGGCGTTGGTGTTATTTAAATTAATAGGGTAAGTTTTAAGGTTACTAAATTCGCACGCTATATTAGTTATTTCACGATGGTATTGATAACTATGAATCTCCTTTGTTATTGCTTCTCATACAGTTTCATCACGAAAAACGTCGTTCGGTGGTCGTGATGAAACTGTATAAGAAATATTTTAATTCTTCTACGTATGTTATATTGTCAATGTGCCGCTATAACAGTATTACTGTTTTCCGGCAGTTGTATATGTGAGAGCCAGAGGTATGTTGGGCGAACACGCTTCACCATCTACGGTCTCATCGTCACTAAACATCATGTGAAAGCGAGGCCAAGTGTTAGCCCATAATCATTAAAAACAATTAATTTAAAACCTTAATATTTTTTAAACTATAAATACAATTTTACGTCTAGAATTTTATAAATTTTCAATTTAAAATAAAAATATCTAAATGGAATTACATATACCTGTAAAACAAAAATTAAACCGAATGACTGTTACGTTACAAACCGCGCACAACATTTGATAATTCCGCGAAGTGTCAAGTAAGTGAGGAATGAAATGTAACATACATTTAAAATCTACATAAATGCTTCACCCGACATAACGACCAAGAATCCTTTCAAATTATTACAATATCTCATACTCACTGCGGGCATTAAAGTGCAATAATCCATCAAATGTAAAGAAAGGTATGCAATCTTTTTGTCACAATGACGACAACCTAGAGTGTACTATTTTGCTGGAGTGTTTGCGTTTTTCTTACATTCCCGGCTCGTGCCAACAGTTCACGCTCCTTTAGATCTTTCTCCATGGTCTTATTAGAAATTATATTCTTTGAAGGCAACATTATTAATACTTATAGTGGTAAAGAATGCGTGAACAAAATGTAGGTAGTCCCTTTAAGTATTTTGATTCTAATGTCCAGTATAAAGGTTCTAAAATCATCAGCAGCCAACATAAATAAAGCGTAAAGACAAATTCATTTACTATGTTACACTTGTATTATTTGTCGTTACCTGGAAACTCTTGATCGTGCGTATTAATGTGGGTTTGTAGCGGTATGCCGTGAGCACCATAGATTGTCAGTTCTTAGGCTGCTTTCGCCTTTGCTTTATTGTAAATTTTATTACATCATCTGAACATCAAAATCAAGATATTCAAACCAGGCGTTTCCAATTTTCGGTGTAAGGTCAGGTCAGCATAGGGTCGTTTATATGTAAATAATTAACCATAAAAAATGGGAAAATACGCTGATGCAACATTATGAACACTAAAGCGCAAATTGCTTTTCATTTTATCATCTAAACGAGTTCGTAAGTAAGCATGGAATGTAGCACTTGTTCGTACGTTGATATGAGTGCTTAAAATTCCCAAACAGTTGATACGTCAGTAGCAACTGTAGCTATCTCTAATTACTACTAAATAACTTGTTTTTCCTTAAATTGTAATGTAGCAATTTACGTGTTAATAATTTTAGAAATAATAATTTTAATTGACTCCGTATATCGGGTAGAAGAAAGATATAAAATATGTTTTCAATTTCTATACTTATTTTTATTTGAAAATAGTGATAGGTTAGTTGGAAATTACTTAAAATGAACCTCCAGATAACGAAAATATCGGGAGGAAAAGTACAGTTTTCTAGACGTTCAGGGACAAAAATATGATTGAAAAAGAATCTGAACGCTCCATAAATAACTTATTTGTAAGAGAGCGACGACGCCATACTGAATATTAACAGTGGCCATTATCAAAGATATCGTTTTGTAAAATCTTTATCGTCAAAGTAATAAGTTATCATTTTAAATGAACACGATTCGAGGATGAACCGGCCTAGACAAGTAAACACCGTTATACACATAGATACGAGAGACGGCAGCCAATATTGTCATAGCTTTGCATTATAATGTTTACCTACGACACGAGTAAATTACTGCTACTAATAGGTTTTTTACTTCTATCCGTTACTCCACCTTATTATTCACATTAATAAATCATTTGAGACGTAGGATCTAAATACCTGAGCTGCATAGCGAACTTCTACAAATAAATCTTCTCATCGTTATAATTGAATCTTTCTGACAAGAAGTGAAGGTTGCTCACTGAAGAGTTTACGTCCTACTCAAATATTTTTTGCGTTGAGACTTTAAAATATAAAATTCCACACAGTATTCAGTGTATTGCTCTTTTAACTAGAATACATTGATACTTAGTGGGGTATAAATAAACATCGCAGATGTTCCCATCCCGTGGGTTTTTGGCATATAAATGCTAGCACTAAATAAAATCCTAACCCCTCGTAGACAGAAACAGACATACTATCAATAAGTACATAATGAATAATTAAGTATCTACATTTAGTTATAATTTCTGTATATTATAAATATTGTTAAAGTTTTATTTACCTGAACTGCACTATTCAGAAAACAATTATTCAGACCGGGAGCGTTCCAAAGGCCCTTCGTTGTATGAAAGATACCGGAATCTCTGGAATTGTCTCTGGAGTGCTGTGGCCGAAGTTCCGCGTCCTGTCGATAGAGTTCGTGGGCGGGGATCGCCATACTGGTGACGATTACTTGCGCACCATTACCGAATAATTAACCACAGAACGTTGTTGAGACATTCTGCTCCACCATCTGTGTACAAAAAGTATGAAAATTATTAAAATTCGTGAAATTATATAAAAATGTATCACAATATAAAAACAAGATTATTTTTATTTTGTAATATATATAACGTGCAAAAATTCTCATGAAGTATTCTTTCCCGTGCAAGATAATTAATATTTCTTTAATACAACGTTAACATTAGGATATTGACTTTACAATCACGTGAAATTCGGTTTTAAGTTTATTAACAATTGAATAAACCTGCTCTTATCTCTGATGACGACACAACAAATTTATATAAAATAATTAATTTATCTAGTGCGCTGAATACAAAATAAAACTTCTTACATAAAGTTGCTTTTCAAGTATAACATTTTTTTATACATCTCTGCAACACATATGATTAACGGAACTTATTATCTACCTTGCCTATCTATACAAACACGTTATAATCATATATTTTATAAATAAAAATGACGTAATAAAATCTAAAATGCGCATATGGAAAATACCACATTTAAAGGTTTTTATATAATAACTATAAATTATTTTGTAACACCTTCATTTTAATTAATAAAAACATTTGTAAATCATGCAAGCCTATAAATAAAATTAGCAACCTTAAATAAAATTAAACCACAATAAATTTAATACCAAAGTGATACCTCCAGGCAATTTGTTTTATTAGGCTTTTTCATAAGAAAATAATAAATTTTTATTTCCTTTTGTACATAGTGCGAAGCAAAAAACAAAAGATGCAAACTTTGACAAACATGAATAATAGAACTAAAAGCTCGCAGCGCACAGGGCGTGTATGAGAAATGGAGTTCACACATAGTGGGTAAATATTTTTATCTTGCATATAAACGTAGTCTTAAGTACATATACTCAAACGTATGTAAATTAGTTCCGCAGATAGTTTGATCCCTTACATAAAAAAGGAATAATCTTCGATGAGGATATCATAACGCCATGATTTTTAACGGGAAATCTTGAATTATAAATAAAGTAATATATAATACATTACAATTATAAAAAATATGTTTTTTGGTTCCTTAATTAAATTTCTGTGAGAATTAAGTGATTAATCCAAATAACAAATAAAGTTTATGAGATGCAAAATGTAATTAAGAATGTACAATATTTTTGACTTATACGTGAGAACGTAATGGTGTTTACTTTACAAATGAGGTCAAAATAAAAGAGGTAACTCAGTCATAACAGAATATAACGTTAATTGCAAAATCGCATTCGCCTCATGGAGTACGCCATGTGTTCGTCTATCAAATTAATGTTTACCTCGTTTATGATAATAAATTATTATTGTTAGGTTAACGTTTCATCGAACAGTAATACTGAAATAATATAAACATCCGGAGAAGGCTCTTTAAATAGCAATGTGCCCACACCTATCACCATGACGACTATTGACGTATGATGGATTTTATTTAGAATGAAGGGTTGTCGGTATAAGACTAACGTAACATAATTTATATAGGTTAGTGAAACGTGTAATAAAACTATGATAATATATTACTAATGCAAAATGAATATTTTATTAATAAAATATCAAATATTCTTTTAAATATTTCCGACTTATAAGTATGCTTGGCATTACGTTATATTACAATACTTATGACACGTAAATAGAACACGATATTGCAATTATTATATTGAGAGAATTTGCGACTATCATCGACTAAATGAAGTTACCAGATCATTTGAACGCTAAATCGTATCTCTGGAAAGTATACCACCCGCGGGATTTTTCGTAATGAATTAATAAATATTATTAATTACAAAATTCTTAATATTACCTATCTTTTTATGCCTCCTTACATCAATACATCAACAATAAAGGTACGGTGAATAAATTGGACTGTATTTACTTAAAAATAAATTATTAAATTTTAATAATAATAACTTAAGGTTCCATGCTATAGATCAAATTAAAATCCAATATGATGAACTTATGCCAATTTTGCTAAAGACGTATTAAAATTTAATGTTATTCTCATGAACAACGTAAAAACTTGTTAGCTTCTGTTCAAAATTCTTTTTTAACCAAAGCACCAGAAAGAATTTACTCGGAAGCTACAACCAAAGGAGAAATTGGATCCGTCATTATCCGGTGGTCACTGTTAAGTATTTCATCGCGACCCGCCGGAGCCTACTAATAACGTACGAGGGGTCCGGACACATTCCTGTGACATAATCGACTTTTATTTGTCCTAATGCATCCATATGTGAGCGTCCAAGCAAAAAAGTTCAGGTTGTGGGGTATGAAGCTAAGCCTAGTTTCGATATCTAGAATAATTATTTGATAATAAAGATTAAAAAAATATTCAAAATCTGGCACAATATTTTTTACTGATACTTGAAGTTGAAATACAGAAAAAAATTATTTTGAGAAAAGGCAGTTTTTATCATTGACTGAATTAAAAAAACAAACTTTTAACAGCTTGTTTCTAGTACTTAGAATCATTTAACGTAATTTGTTAGTTAAACTTGTGGATAATTAATTGAGCATTAATTAATAATCAATTAAACTGCTGATATCTAGGAAACTAAATGCCGAAACTGGACCCTTCTGCTTGGACGCCTACATAGATGTTATTCGTATAAAAGAATTTACTTATTTGAATACAGTTTATGTGTATGCGTTTTATTCCAAATGTACTTATTATGTAGACATAAATGAGTCATTCTTGTCTTTTCTTAAAAGTACTATTTTAAGGAATAACGAGAATGAGTTATTATAATGTGCTAACATTCACAATTTCACACGCTATTAGCATGCATGACTGTTGAAGATCTTGTAATTCCAAGTGAGAAATTGTCTTAAAAATATTGCAAAACAATTATACTGAATTTTTAGCTTCATACATGCATAATTTAGGAAAAGTACGCAGTAAGCCTTTATTTAAGCTTATGCTCTGGGAGTATTTCCTAAATATATAGTTACAAATCTCAGGTACGTACTCGTATTAGAATCCTCTCTTTTATTCTTTATTCCAACTTTATTTCCCTTAAAGTGTTTATTATGATTATTTTTGTTTTCATATATGAAAATTTTATCTTTTTAATTTACATATTCGATCTGTTCTATAAATATTTTGTATTCTTTTTCTTTTTATTTTTCGTGCACCCGCAGTATCTTTTCTTCACAACCCTTTAGGTTGACTGCAAGAATTTACCACTAGGCATTATGTCCGCCTTTTTGTACAGTCATATGGTGTAAAAGAAGAAATAAATAAATACACGTTTGGCTATATCAACAATTAATCCGAGGCATCACGGATTAATATTTAGGCAAAAGTAAAATATGCAATTATTCTTACCCTTAGAGTAATAGTGGTGTTAAAGCGATTGTCAGAATGCATTCGGCGTTGCACGTGCGCAAGCGTCGGCTTCCGCGAAACCAGTTGTTAAACGGTTTATTTCAATTGCTCGTATTACGTATGACATGATTTTTACTTCCCAGTACTTGGCCTTTCATTGTCAGCATCATTTTATTCGATATTTAAATTGAAATTGAAATTTTTGCCGTAAATAAAGGTTTTATTGTTTGTAAGATTTGTAAGTATTTATTTAATAGAATTACAATATTAAAATAAATTTCTTAAAATTATATTGTTTATTTGTCAAGGTTTCATTGCAGTTATTATTCTTCTAATTATTAGAATCTAATACTTATAAGTAAATACCATAGTATTATTATCATATCCGTTTGAATATGAAGCTCCTACAGCAAATATTAGAAACTCCTGAAGTTAAAAAATTAAATTTATAACGCAATAACGTTACTAATCTAAACTAGCAAAGCAAGTTTATATCAATCTTCACTCATGCAGATAAGATTTCCGATCGATCAGATCATAGCGATCGACATTTTAACATAAAACTGGGTTAATTCCTAGATAACATGTACCAACTAAGTTATAAACAAGCAATCAGAAAAAGAAACAAAATATTAATTCTACAAATAAAACTTTTATTTAACTTTGTTATTACAACACAGGCTAAACACGTACCGAATATATTTAATAAACAAATTTGTTAAGATTTTTCAAGATTTAGTCTTAAGATAAACAGATTTTATATTAAGGAACGTTAACTAAAACATTAACGAAATAGCTGCCTTCGATAAAATCAACAGACATTTTGCTCCAAGCTCATTGTTCTTACTCGTTCTGGTCATAGACCTATCTAACAGATCCGAATGTAATTTAGATTAGTCTGATCTTGACCCAGTATCGTGATTACGCTTTTAACCATTCACTCGCAACTAATAAGTAGATTTGGATTATAGTTAATAATAATTTTTTTCTTTAAAAAAATAATATTTAAATATTACAATAAATATATAACGTGTTAGTTATAATTATATTTCAAAGACTTTTCCACTCAAAATAATTCTTTTAAAATATACTAAACAAACTATAATAAATTTGAAGAAAATCATAGTAGATAATTTATTCACTGTAAAACTATTTTAAGAGAGCAATATGAAACTAACACCATGTATTAACATACTCAACGCGAGTCGAGGAGGTAACCGAAATTAACCCTCAAGTGTTCCGAACTGTTCCTTTAAGTACGTTTAAATGTAGAGAATTAAAGTTCTTAAGTTTATTGAACTGACAATACTGTTTTAACATTGAGGCATAGGAATGTATTTAAATTGCATAAGTTTGTGCAAACCGCTAACATGTATTTTCCAGAAATTTATACATTTAATATAAATTTTAATAACGGTTCATAAGCTTTTATGAAAAAGAAAAAAATATACCTTCAGAACGATCCTCCCTAAAAACAATGTAATAAAGTATTTTTTATTTTGTGACACAATTCTTATCACTTTTTTTCATGCAAGTTTTATGGGAAAGTCATTATTTGCAGGCAGTTAATAATGACGTAACATAAGAATGCTCTCAATTAGGATTTGATCATAGTCAACATAACATTTTTTTTACCGAACAAAAAATACTTTCACTATTCATAAAGATGTTTTTTTTTTATACATTTCGAGTTAAATCTTTGAATGAAAAGAAAAATTAAAATCGGATTACTCAGTAAAAACCTTTGCATGAACCTTTTTGGTTAAATAGATACTTGGTGTATTACCTGAAAAACAAACCATTCGACTTATATATTGATTTTTAAATTTATAGTACTCTAAACTTATCAAATTTCAATTTGGTTAGTTAAATATTTAGGGTAACAACATTATAGTTACTAACTTAGGATTGTTCACCGTTTGTCGTTTAATTATTTATATGCATGATCTCTTTATTCCATAATTATGCATATCAATAATTTAGCTGTTTAAACTAAGACTTTTATGTTTACAATTAATATTACAATATTCGAATAGTTTTTCATTATGAAGACAGCAATAAAATACATAATGCACAAAAGTTTAGAATTTCGCAAAAAAAGTTCTCAACTTATAAAAGGTTCTTTATAATTCTGAGAACACAAAAGTAAAGTGTGAGATTCAATAAAGCCAAAAGGTCAGGCCGTCTCAAACACTCCATTAATAATAAAAAAAACTTTTCAAGAGATAACCTTAAAAGCTTTCTTGTCGTATGGGTTCAAGTGGGTTAAACTTAAAGTTCAAGGCAACTTTGAGACAGATAAAAAAAATGTTAACTTATCATTCCCGTGAATTTATAGTTCAAGAAATAAGTATTTAAAGCAATTTCAATTATGAAATTGTAGTAAAAGTATATATTAGGCATTCCGTTTCATAATCACCGCAGGGAATAACGCTTAATTATCTTTAGAGAACAATTATAAAATTCGAATTACATAATAAAATTTGTTCATTTAAATGCAATAAAAACGTTATACAATGACTTTACATTTTGATTTATGTAGTCAGCAGTACGTATTCCTGTGAAGCTTCTTTACATCGCACGCGAAGTGCACACACGCGTCACGATGTAAGGACACAATACTCACAAATACATACCACAAGCTTACGTGACACAAAAGGAACAAAAGCGGAGGCTGCGCGTGCGCCGACCCGCGAGACGGCACGAGTCAAACCGCCGTCGCGGGCATAAAATAGTAATATTATTATTATCATCTCATCTATTATAATCTTCATATTTTAACTTGATGTAAGTTTATTTAGCTCTAACAAGTAATTGCTTAATAAGTTGCAAATCTCCTTTTTTCATTACATTATTATTTATGATAATGAAGTTAAAAAATACAATTTAATTATCTAGGGTTCATGGAAATACATAATATTCCTCTTGTTTTTTCTCTCAACTTATATTTCACGCATGCACTAAATACAATAAATATTTGACACATTTCAAGAACATCGCTTAATATCAAACACCTAGGCAGTTTATTGGTTATTAAATATTAAAGATGTATGATTGTGTATTGATCTTAGTAACGTATTAATCAAAAGCTAAAGATAATTTGATAAAAATTGAATGAAACTACTCTTAATAATAAATTATACATTTTCTAATGAATATAATACTGTTCTTAAGCGGAAAATGTTAACCTAGTTATCGGTTTATATTATTACACTGCTAAGAATGTTTTTGATGCTACATGCCGTCTACATAAAACAAGAGTACAATTTTATAAGTATATCAAAATGGTAGAATGAAATACAAATGTTTAAAGTTATAAAATAATTGCACTTTTATTTTAAAATGACGGTGACAACGCAAACTTCGTCGCAACGTCATGCCACAGACAGCCATGTCGTTAATAAACGACATCAATCAACGTCGTGTCCACAGACAGCGACCGCTGACCGACCAACAGAATTGACCGAGCATAGGAAACTTAATATACAATTTTCTATTGTATAAAACAATAGAAAATTATATCTTAAGTTTTACTAGAAGCTAAGCTTCTAACAAGGAGAAAATTAGTACCTTGAGGCATAGTGTTAATAACATTCATTTTTGACACGCTTTTATTGTGCCCAAAAAATAAAATGCTTAACCCATACATGAATATATATTTAAAGATTTATTAGCATAATTTCTTGTCTTTCGTTGATTATTACGTATCAAGTTGTTAGATTTTTATTTTCTTTATTTTATTATAAACAATAAAATAAAGTAATGCAAATTAATAACTTAAATTTTCCCAAAAATCAATAAACATCCTTTACTATTATCATTATGTAAAAGTTTTATTTGTTTCAAATCAGTCTTAGCATTTCAAGGTAAAGTTAATCCCGCATAAATCATTTCAGTATATACGCTTTCTTTTCAATTAAAATAAACCGGTCTGTAGTGGTTACTAATGTACCTCTCCCTGCTGCATCCCATTTTAACATGAATACAATATACTTAATTTACTAAACTTGACTATAGGCTAATAAATATTAATAATATTGTACACATTTTTAAAAACCTTCGTGACAAAAATGTACATTGTTAACTTCTAATTTCCATTCTCTGGATTAATATCTTTAAATATGTAGGCACTGCATCTAAATTATACATAGCACGAATTAGTTTATTTCTTGTTGTAACATGAACTTATGAAAATGTATAACTGGTTTTAAGGCAGGCAGTCCTGAGAGATTATGATGTAGAAAGTAATCAAGATGAAAAACACGTGTTAGCGCAAGACTTAATGTCATGATTGACTCCAAAATGGTAACAGTTGATTTTTTAATATACAAAACACAAAATTTATGTTTATCCTGATTTTTGTATAAGGAAATTGAGTGTCTTGCGAAATATA
The DNA here is from genome assembly GCA_018245475.1 of Pharmacophagus antenor. NCBI lineage: Eukaryota > Metazoa > Arthropoda > Insecta > Lepidoptera > Papilionidae > Pharmacophagus > Pharmacophagus antenor. Next base: position 20,542 of record DWQX01000919.1, read on the forward strand.
ATTTTGCTACTAGGAAAGGTATCAACAGAAATTTTTGACATATTATTTTACCCAAGTTTTGCGAGACTAATTTTGAAATAAAGACTTAATAAAAAAAAATAATCATCAAAATCAAACCGTTTTGTTAAAAGTTACACATGCGGGAATTTTATGTATCCGGTCATAACAATCTGGTTACAATATTTAACAAAAGATATAAATTAAGAACCTCTTTCTTATCGTTGGTTAATAAAACGATACATAGTTCTACTTAATTGAGCATGCAAATGTGTCAATGTTGTCAGAACTTATGGAATAATTATACAGCATGATTAGAATAACTGTAACGAAATTACACGATCGCTTGTACTGCTAGAGCGAAGCCGAAAAATTATGTAAAATATCAGTTGTACAAATTGTACTAATAAAGCTATCACTTTGTGCTTGGACTATTTAACAGACGAACTATAAATTATTTCAATTTAAGTTTATTATACCGATGCTCTTGTGCAGAAATAAGTGAATTATAAAATGGTAGAATATAATAATATTATTAGTATTCTGTACGTAAAACGAACATTGAAAAATTAAATCATTGGTAAAATGTACTGTATAACAGATGACTCAAACATAAATTATTAGCATATTTAAAATGTCAGTCTATTTACAAACTACATAGTAAACAAAGATGGTGGGACCATTCATCTATAAGCACGTTGTTAATAATAATCCGGATACTAGTGAAAAAACGCGTAGTTGTTTCACCTGGCATGAGACACGTGCCACATTCACCTGTTCGCGGTTCACTTTTAAATAAGTAGCGTCTAAGAACTGGCATCCGTAATAGCCTAGAGAAAAATTTTATATTTTTTAGGCGCACAGTAAGGCAAGCGTTGCAGCCTATCTTACTTACACAGAGTAAACGAACGAGTTCTTAACAGTAATATATACGCTTAAAAATTTACAGCGTATATAATTGTATGTGCTGTCATTTTATCGACATTGTGTCAAAAGAGATATAGATTTTTTCATTAATTCTTTTAATTTAAACAACCTTTTGCTTATTATACCAAATTAGTCATAATTTGCCATTACATTTTGTATAGATTTATGTACTACGCTACTCTACATTTACGCGTATCATGTGCGATTGATGCGTGACTGACACACAATAACGTAGTTTTTTTGTTTCCAAAAATCATTTAACTGTAAATTTAAATGATTTTCGGATATGATGCGCGCAAATACCAAGTTTCGTAATGGAAAAAAAATTCTGTAAACAATTTAAAGAAAAGAATAATTATGGTTTCCATAATAAAAATTACTTGCAGTAGTTTTTTGAAACATAATATATTAATTTTTATCGGTAATAATTAATCAGTTTTAGCAAGCAAACACGAAATCTGAAATATTCTTTATCTCTTTTAATAATATTTTACACGGAAGGAATATAAAAAAAAACAAAATTCAATAAAACATTTGTTACATCATTGGCCGTTTTTGGTCATTAAAATACAATAGAAATAAAATTTAGAATATACATTCAAATGTAAAAAAATTTAAACCTTTCTAAAATTTACAAGCTGAATTACCTAATAAAATCTATAACTGGTTTTACTATTGTTATCGCAGTTTTAATATATAATACCGTGGAAAGGCCGATTTGGTTTGGATAAAAAGTCTACAAAAACCATGCGTTCCAATGAAAACATGTATCGAAGAAGCTATAGGTAACAATTGTTCTGAAGTATTGTTTATATTAATATGTATGATATTTGAGCATGGTTTCCTAAATTTCAAAACAATGTTACCTACATGTTTTCTTATTAATTGTAAAATGTAATAATATTATCACCTTACCTTGGTATGGAGATAAAATCTTATCGAACTGTAAGATCACAAAAGTATATTTTGAGTACTTTATATAGGTTCACACTGTCTTTTCCTTTTAATGCCTATTAAAAGTTAAATTTTTAAACACAAAAACGTAACAATTGTTCATCATTGTCAATTTTTAATTTTTAATGAATAAACTAAACATATATCACTAATTAAAAAAAGTTCCTACCTAATTTAAATTTTACACAAAAACGTCTATCAGATTAATTTTCCCGCTTTTTTTGAGTTAACTCTGGGCTAAGAACAAGAACACACGCGTCCTATCGCCGACGAAGCCGGTTGGGCGCTGTGGATTGTTTTATTTTGAACCCGGCAAGCGACCGCGTCGCTGCTCCAAACGCATGAGCTTTGGCATGCTCGAAAAACATTCTGTTAAAGATTTATTTCAAACCCCGTCTCGCAACAGTTTGCTTTTTCTTGATTAATATTAAAATTATAAATTTCTTCTTTATTTCGATAAAGTAGCAGCTGTTGTTATTTTTCTGGACAAGCACAATTCTGATTACAACGGACCTTACTAATCATTGATCGTGTCGAGCCTGAAATTACAAGATTGTAAACTTTTTTCTTACACAACTACAACACATCAAAAACTACGATCTATGTAGCCACTATATCTATACATGTAATATCTTTTATCTGCCGTCTCTCACATATTGTTCTTTTAAACTACTTGTAATTAATAAAAATCTAAGACACGGAAGATCAAACGGTATCATACAACTAACGACTACTAATCTTTCTTGTAGACTACATTTTATACCATTCCACGAGACTCCACAGGTTACGTTACATTTTATGAGCATTCAACTTACTGGTACGTTATCATTTCTTTACTGCATGATAAGAATTTGGTAGTACATTTTAACTAGATTTGCCTTTTCATCTCAATTCCTAATAGTAATAACTAAATGTGAGTTGGAGCATCTGTTAATTTCTAATTATCTATGTTTAAACGTTGCACTATTTATGTTGACCCGCTGAGCAAGAAAATAATTAGGGAAATTAATTTATATAAAAATATTAAATAGAACCGGCAAGGTTTTATCTCGCTAGGATATTTATTTTATCACTATCTACAAATGCATATACTCACATTTATAAAGATCGATTGAGAGTTAAAGTTAATAGTACTGTAGAGCCATCTAGTGATAATATAGGAATAAAATGTAAAGGTCTTTTACAAAATACATTTTTAGTTAATATTTTAGTTCAGCGAAAGACGATATAATAATAGATCGTATTAATATTATATATAAAGAATTATTAACGATAGCACTTAAAACATCGGTTTACGAAAAAAAGGATCGAAGAATTGGCAAACAATAATAAAACTGCAGAAATACACAATCGCTGGTACTCAAATTCTTCGTTGACGAATCTCAAAAAATAAATCATTCTGGATAATGTTATATTTATGTTAAAGAAACTAATTTTTTTGGGAGTATGTAAATCATGTAAAATCAAAGATCCAATACAGTGCACAATGATTTTTTTACGGTTATGATCTATCACTTGGCCTATTTCACCTAATGTTAATTAATAATGAAGTCGTAGATGGTGAAGTTACGCCCAGAATAATTCAGGCTCTCACACAATGCTGTTATGGCGGTAAATGGATTGTCGGGTGGTAGCTAGCCAGATGGATTCGAAAAACCTTACCACTATCCAGGCTCCATTATTTCTTTGTCCTGGGAATCGAACCCGGGATATCCGTTACAAGGCAAGCGGGTAAACTACTATGTCATGGAGGGAGTCTAAATGCTGCAGATTCTTTTTTAATAATAACAATAAGAAGTAAAATATTTAAGGTAGTAAGTGATAATTCCAATCACAATTTATTGCCAATTACAATGAGAATTCAAATGATACAGTGAAGCCCTTTAGCTCAGAACATGCTAACATTTTCATACTTGACTATAGATATTACAACAAGGATGGTTAGTGTTGCGAAATTCAGCTGTGTTGACGACCTATCAATTTCATCACAATAATGTTTGATTTTGTATGAACATAATTTTTTTAACAATGTAGGGTTCATTTACTAAAAAAATAAAATAAAAAGGCAAAACAACTTAAAAAAAAACAGGCTATTAATTTTCAATAGCATTTTCTGCTTTCTGTAATTCTTCATAACTAATTTCATCTGTAAATTTTTCAGATGCTTTGGTTTCTTTATCCTTAACAAATCCTCGTTTTAAAAATGGTTCATGTAATGCTTTGTACAATTTTTTCGCTTTTGTAGGTCCAAATCCTGGACAATCAGCCAGTCTGTTTTCATTGGCTTTTATAATGTTTTCTAAAGTTCCAAAAGTTTTTATTAATGTCATTGCATCTGTTTTATTGACTGGCTTTATATTAGATAATGCATTTATTATCTGTAAAGTAATAAAATAATGAATAAGAAATATTGATTTAGTAATTAACTTTAAGTATGCAAGAAAAACTCATTGTCCACAAATTTATATATTTTTGTTGTGTTGACTTCTGTTAGGGAATAAACACTGTTTATTGTGTTAAAATTCTAGATAATAATCCTATGATAAATGAGAAGCAAACCTTTTGTTGAGGATCATTTTCAACTTTTTCCATGATCCGATCTGGTGGTTTGTTTTCAAAAATTTTATAGTTTTCTATTATTTTTGCAGCTTCTTCAGGACTCCATGCCAGCATAAGTGTCAGGTCTGTCAAGAGACATATTCTTGTAAGATTTTTTATTGCAGCATGTGGATCTTTTAAGTCAACCTTAAAGAATAAATATTAATTTAATAATTAACTATGGTTCAAGTAGTTCTTTTCATTTAATATTTGTTTTCTGAATCTATTACCAAAAATTACAGACCTATAACTACATCACCTATTAAAGCATTGTACAATTATATATCTATGGCACTGCTTTATATTACTGTGTGATTACATGTTAATAGGAAGTTATAATTTTCAAATAAGAAAAAATAAAATATATTCAAATGGGTTTCATATAGTATTATAAAGTAATTACCTGTACTAATAGGACACGAAGTTCATATTTTTTCCCCAATTCTTTTAATCTATTATTTATATAATCAGGGTTTAAATTGTGATAGCGCACCGAGAGAAACAGAATGCATATTGTTTTGCCTATTTCATAATCAGGGATTATATCATCATATTCCCATGCCACACTAGTAATAAACTTTAGCAAAGGATTTCCACGCTGAAATAGAATATTTGCAAAATCATTACTTTATCTTAAAATGATATATAAAATATTTGAATCAAGCTATATCATCTTCTTACTTGCTTTTGATTTACTAAAACACAATGAGTTTTAGATGAACTTGGTTTTGAAGATGCTTCTGTAGCAAGTGCTAAAAGTAAACATTTGTTATACATAAAACATTGTGAACATAAATATAAAAATTTGAGTGAAAAACTAATTAAGCGCAAATCTATAAACATAAACCATTTTTTTTTAATTAACTACAATATTATAACCAACCACTGATATTATCTTGTTCGATTTTAGGTCTTTTCGGGGATGTTGGCTCGTCAATTCCTGCTAATAAATCGTCGAAACTATCCTGTAATTCCATTTATATATAAAAAACTAATTTTAATTTCAGATATTAAATTATGTCCTTATAAAGAGTAAATCTAATTTAATAGTATTCGTAAATAAACTTTTATAACGTTAAACATACATAACCTGTTTAGCATAACCAGTTAGTGTATCATCTATGGTTACAACTATTTCTGACACTTATGGGCAAGAGATTATAATTATTGATATAGTAATTAATCCTAGCTAATAAAAAGAAGTGTTGGAGTATAACCTGGTTTTTAACTTACTTTTCTATATAAGAAAATTTTAAATTATAAATAATATATAAATTTTTAATCAGGCGGGTCTACCATTTTTCTGAATCTGTGTTTGTCAATACATCAGGCTTTTAATAAATCTGACAGTCAAAGTAAATAGAGAAGTATGGGTACTATGTTATTTTTATTGTAATTATTAAATTTGTATAATATTATTCACTGTCACCCAAAGTTCTATTAACTTGTGACTATTATGTCAAATTACAATTTTGCTTATTTTTTTATTAAATATTACGTAATAGAACTAATATAATAACATGAATAATTGCAACGAAGATATAGATATCAATGAAATTTTTGATGATGAAGTGTTTGATAACGCATTGTTATTGGATAATTTTGAGAATTCTGCTTTTCAAGATGGAATATCTATAGAAAATTCAAATAAGACAAATGTAAATAATTCTGTAAACCAAAGTACCTTGAATGTAAGGTAAGTGATACTTAAATTTTTTCCGTTTTTTTTCTAATATATATTTTAAAAATGTGAACTTTTATTAACAACATGCCTATTAAATTAATAAGTTTAACGTGAATGGAAGGCTAATGGTATTAAAAATCAAGTGGTGGAATTAAAATTCTAATTAAATGTTTTCAGAATAGTTATTTCCCAAAAATGTTAATTTTGAGTTTTTTCTACAATTTATTTTAGAAATTAGATAATATGATCGAGTTTCAAATACTGTTATTTTATGAGTTATTTGTTGTATAGTTAAATATTGTAATTGGTCAAATAATCTGCTTATTATATAAGAGGGAAACATATATTTTCCTCAATTTCTTGTTGTTATAAAGTATTTAAATTTACAGTGCATTATGTTGTGATGAAGAGATAAGTGGATATGATAAACTGACAGGAGAAACATGGATATATCCCACAAACTATCCAGTCAGAGATTATCAATTTAATATTATCAAAGCCTCTATTTTAAAAAATACTCTTGTAAGTATATATAAAACTATATAAATAAGAATCAAGATTTCAAAGATATTCATAAAGACTGTATAACTTGTGATCACTCATTCGAAAACATACATATGTTAAAGATGAAAACTGAAATACACAGCTATAAACATAAACTTGTTTGGATTTTCTGAATAATTAAAATTTTTTAGTTATTACTGAAGCCTTTTTCAGATATTACATAACATTATATTTCATAAATATGTGATTATTGATGATATTATTCACAACATAAGAGCAGTTGGAATGAGTGATATTATTAGTGGTAGTGATAGTCTGTTATGAATGCATATATATTGTAAATTTTTTTTTACTTTTTTAGTTATGTTTGATTATTATTGACGAATATTGTGTCTCATAAATGTTGTATATGGAAATAAGTTTATGTTGTCAACTAATTTATCAATATATTGTTTAATGTATCTTGTAACTATTTGTTTTAATTACTCTTCTTGTGTCTTAGTAAGCCAATTATTATTATTGGTATTGTTTTTTTATCAAATTATATTGTATTTTTATCATCAGTATCTTTACACAGGTTAGTCTTCCAACAGGCCTTGGGAAAACTTTTATAGCTGCAGTTATTATGTATAATTTTTACCGATGGTATCCTCTTGGGAAGATAATATTTACTGCACCAACGAGACCACTTGTTGCACAACAAATAGAAGCTTGCTATAATATTATAGCCATTCCTCCTATGGACACAATAGAAATGACTGGTACATATATTTTTTCTTTATTAGTGGCGTAGGATATGAGGTTACTAAAATATCTGTATGGAAATTTCTCATATATATTTAAATTACGATCATTCTGTTAAAATAATACAAATATTTATGAAAAGTAAATAAGTATCTATGTTTGAAATCCATCTATAATATAAATAATAGAATATAAGACATTTTTCACACATAGTGCTCTGATCCCAAGATAGGTAGCCAAGCACCTGAAGTATGGGTTTTCGGATCAATGTAAATACATAGCTTTTTTATTTAATAAATACTTAAATATATTGTTAGGAATGTGGGGTTCGGGGTTTGGAGTAAACACCATAGAGTTGTTGGAAGGTTTTAATAAGCAGTGAACAGGTCATAAACAATAAACTGTAATCAAATCACAAAGGGAAGCATAGCCCTTGATCGCTGTTGTCATAGGTCCCAAACACACTGTGGTTATTTGCTGAGTCGCTCAATGTCCGTTGGTATCGCTAAAGTCGCAGAAACGAGCGAGAAGTGTTTGCTCCCGACACCGACGTTGCCACTGGGTTCCAGAAGGTTCGAGATGTTTATACAAGTTACATTCCTTTGTTTTCTTCATGTAAACAAGTACCATTGTATACATATGTATGTCTTAATGGTTGACATGGTAGAGTCAAAGATCTATGTTCCTTGCGCTAAGATTTTATCCCGATATTATTATTCCAAATAGCAATGTTTCGAGCTTTCCGTCTTTTCCCCGACAATATATTAACAACCAAACACAGAACAAACACAAATGTTCATCACATAATTGTTTGGCCTGAACGGGTTGAACCTGTGGCCCGTGGTGTGTGAGGCGAGGTTAGTACCATTACGCCAACTGAGCAATCGAATGTTTACACGAGCTAATGCTTCACAATTACTCACACCAATAACGTCAAATTTCAGATATTTGAGTTCTCACTTTTTTCGCAAACTTACATTTTACTAACAGAGCAATAACAAAAATTTAATAGACGGATTACTTGAAGAGAAAAGTATTTAAAATTTATTTAGGTCATATAAACTCAAACTAACTCAAAAGAAAAAAGATCTGTACAATCACTATTAATCGTTATATTTCAATTACTCTCTGTTCGTAACCCGTTCTTCTCTGAGAAGAACTGACGAGAAGCTCAGAGGAGTTTGTCTTTTTTTGTTTTATTCATACAAAATTTTAAAAATACGGACTATAAAATTTAAAAAGTGCAATTAAATTTCTAACGTGTATATATTGCCCTATTTCCCATTATACTGTATGCCGCAGGTGTACATACTTTTATATAATATGCTGGAATCTTAAAATAACAACCATCATTACCCCAGGACACATGCAAGTGAACACAAGAAAAACACATTGGGAAACAAAGAGAGTTATTTTTGCGACACCGCAAGTTATATACAATGACATCAAATCTGGTATATGTCCCGGCGAGAAGATTCGATGTCTAGTCATTGACGAGGCTCATAGGGCGCGCGGCAACTACGCGTACTGCCAGATTGTGTCCACTTTAAACGAAATGGAACACAGGACATATAGAATTTTAGCTTTATCTGCAACACCGGGAAGTAAAGTGGAGGATGTAATTACTGTGAGTTATTATTCATTTGCGTTTTTGAACATTTTAGTCCAAATTATGCAAATACGCCATTATAGTTTCAGTATTTTTGTCACAAAACTGGTTTTATGGAAGAAACCAACTAGTAAAATTTTGTAACGGGCTTTATACCTCAGATGGGTAAATAACAAAAAGGGACAACCTTCATACTGTTTTTACAGAGGTGCTCAGTTTGTCCATGGTAAACATACTGCTGAATATCTTCTAGCATGTGGTGTTTTGAAACATTAAGTACAATAATAGAAACATTTATTTACCTCAAAATCCTCTAACCTCAACAGCTATTTTCGAAAACTAATTTTTCTGTTATAAATAGACAGACTAGTAGCTAATGTTAATTATTAAAAGTAGGCTTAATTTGTAGAGTAGAAACTTGATAATAGTTCGCAGTAGGAAGTATATATATTTTTTAAATCAAATATACACAGATTAGTTTTCCTATTCGTATTATTACACAATATTTCTCTCTAGTAACCAATCCAGATATTTGTTGATGGCGTAGCAGACGTAACAGGTAGAAAGAAAATCGGACTTGACGTATAAATGCGTTTATTTTTAGTATATTATAAAATTGTGTGTTTTTAGACGTTTGCATATGACATTGCGCCTGCGCAATAATAGGATAGAGGGTGCCTGCACTCACACGGCGCATATGCTTCAAGTTGTTACAATCATTATAGAATGCGTTAATTTTCAATATATGGGCCCTACTAGGAAAAGCCGCTTCCAACACCTCAGGCGACGTAGAAACTCTTCTTTTTTCCTCGGTTTCGACAAGAAGTTGGCAAATTTTCGTAAAAGCTTGTTGAATAATAACTGCTGCAGAGTGTATATCTGTAACTCTCGTTACACTATTTACTGGAAATATGCATAAAACTCTAATCATTGTCCATTTCAACCGAGGGAGATTATCTTGTTTAATAACGATTAAGCTATTTAGAGCTTTATCGTTTTATGCTATTAAGTTTTACATTGGAGCTCTGAAATGTACTCCTTTGCGCGGCATTTCTAAAAGGGTTACCAAAGATTCTCCACTAGGTCATACCAGGCCAGTCATGTGCACGATATCGCAGTCAGGTCTTTATATATTGAGGCAATTAAAATTCTGACAATAAGGAAATGAGCTGGTGTTAAAACATTAAAGTTATGGTTAGCTGCGGACAAAGGACTCATCGGTTGGAAATTTAAAACAGTTTCGATTTGCGTTAATTGCTAGTACTTACTACTACTAAATTTCGTACTAAATTCCTCGTATGTTAGATATACAATTCCTACAATACGCTTTAAATTTTATTCACAAGACCGCAAGACAGCCTCGCATAAACCATTGAAATGAAGAGCATCCCGTGGAATAAAAGATATATAATTAACGTTATCATTATCGCATGCGAAATCAACGATTTAGGTTCCAAATCTACTCCAAAGGTCATTTTCTGCTCCAACAAATCCTTTTTCATTATTGGAAACCATTTCGAACAACATACAGGGGTTTGACCTGTCAGTTGAGTGGGTGAAGACTGCGTTTGCGTAAGACATGATTTATCTAACACAGATTTTGGTATATGTGGACTTTGTGGTATAGGAAATACTACTCTTACATAGTAAGGATTTGAGTCTTCCAACTCAATCATATTTGATTTCTTACATTGCGAATGTGAGTGGATAGTGTGAGATTGGATTCTAGGATGATGCACAGGTAGTTGACTAAAACTTCAAGACGTGAGACGATCGAATAGGTAGATTTGATGTCTTTATTCAAGTCTTATTTCTCTCGATCTTAAGAGCCGGGTTAAGCGACGTGTTAAATGTATTACTACGCTTTTTTCGGGATAGTCTACTTTGCTTCATTTACAGAACCACTCGTCCAGCCAGGTTATACCCGTCTGTAAGCGTTTCAAGAGCAGCCCCAATGTTCTACTTGAGAGGTATGGGGCGTTAAACGCTAGCATAATTTCTAATAAAATCATTCTGGCTGCCGTTTTCAAGCAACGCGAAGGTCAAGTAGTACTTATTATTTGCATTAGTTATGTGCATCGACGAACTCAGTGGACAGTAAAACCGGTTCCGATAATGGGGATTCGCTATCTATGTTACTTCCGTAACGTTGCACATTAGAGATAAGTTGCGTACACATACTGTGCTCCACGGGCAGCGGTTATGTGTGCTATGCGAAGGCGCAGATGAACAATAACCATTAGAATGCACAATCACTCGACACAGCTTACAATGATTAATTCTTATGAACAGTAATTATTAAAACGTATGCAATTATGAATGCAATCTTTCATCTTCGACAAATTTTATACGTTCCGGTCCTGGTACTGGTGTCCCACCGCGTCATAGTGGATAGTTACATTTATTACTAACCAAAGTGTGTATTCGTTATCTGATCTGATACGCATATGTAGTTGCAAGTGAATTGCCCGTTATTATTAAATAATTTTTATGTGATCCGTTGATGAAGACTCTCAGATATCAAAATGCGGCTTTAGAACTGACGATTATTAATTTGTGCTTGAGCTAATCGTTTCTAGCACACGAGCGCAAATTTTGTACCTTTTCGATACGTCGTACGGCAAGGCGCATTACAGCGCTACGTGCAACGGGAGTGCTGAGGTAAACTAGAGCTGCTTTCATTCTCTTCTGAGTAAAACAATTTTCTCCAAACACAATATTTATATCGTTTTAACATGCGCACTTTTATTTACAATGCAAGAACATATATGACATATTAAAATATGCGAAAATAATAAATCGGATTTAATATAATAAAATAATATAACGTAATATAATTATTTAATTATAATGGCTATTAGTAATGCCACCGCATATGATATTTTTTAAAACATGGTGTTATTCATAGGCGAACATTGCAAATTTGGCATTAATATCGAGATGGGCCCCTTTTGTAATTTTTTGAAGATATCACTCACATTCGCAGCAGATTTTCGGCCTTAGTCTCAGTAATATTTTATACAGGACGACTAAAGAATCTTGTCCCTGAGTTCCAAAGTGGTATACTCATCGCGCGAGTTAGCTGCGATTTTGCCTTTCTAAATTTCCCATTCGCGTTTCGTAAATACATAATTAATGTATATTACGACTAGGTTGATGTTAAAATCGAATCTATCAGTCTGATGGGAAAGCTCTTTACTAAGATGGCTGGCAGTAAACAAACTGCTCAAATTATATTGTATCAAGAGCCGATTATTCTTGAATCTATTTTCAAGGAGCTCTCTAGCGTGATGGTGGTTAGGAGCGGTGAATTCCAGAGCATATTAGTGCTCACAAGTCATTAGACTTGTAATATTGAGCCGATTCGCGACGATTTTGAATAATATAATATTCGAATTGAACCAAGGTCATCGTGATCTTGGATCATAGTTAAGTTACAACACCATTGAATTCGGTAATTTAATTTCTGAGGATTTATTTAATACCGGGGCATTTCCTTTGCAAGAACTATATTTATAACTTGTTCCTACCTCAATAAGCACTTCGCATTAGCCTTAATACTAAAATAAATTCAAACATTTCTCGATATTCTAATTGACTACATAGCTCCGACTCGCGAGTAACATTCCGGTTTTGGATTGTATCATGTTAAAATCACGAAAGAACTCTGTCGCCGTTTAGATACGTAATCGTAATTGCACTTTAGCAATTAAGTCTATCCTCTCTGTTTCAAAATCACCGATGCATGTCTCGAACATAGTGTCACTAAATCCGTTTGGTGTCATTTGTCCTTTTTACATTTTTTTGCATCGTAACTCATTTTGGCAATTTAAAGGTACTAGAGGGATGATCTAAGATAAAAACTTGACCTTTGATCTTTAAGTCCCCTTTTGACGTACTAATAGAAGGCTCTATTTCCTAACAAAAATGAAAGAAAAAAACTATTGCATTGGAATTTAAACATCAAGTTAATGAAATGAATATAGTTTATGTAAAACAGGCAGGACTAACAATTTAACTGAATATAAAGAAATGTTATTTGTGGCAGGTAGTTAAAAACTTGCACATAGCTCACATGGAACTACGCACAGAGAATTGTATAGATGTAGCACCATACAGCCACTCTCGGAAGATCAGTACAGTGGTTGTGCAGCTGGGCCCCGAGCTCACCCAGTTACGGCAACAGTATGTTGAGGTGAGGCTAACCACTCCCTTATAACGCCAACAAATGTGATTTGTATAACCA